>JBBIGA010053426.1:0-12782 GCA_037576975.1 Alestes dentex
AGGAAGTATAGTGAGCCTGAAGATCAGGTACGTATGTCACGGTTCCCAATGGCACACACAGACGCACACACGCACACACACACACACACACACACACACACACACACACACACACATACACACACACACACACTTAAAGACCATTGGTACAAAACCTACACTAAAAAAACACACACACATTGCCGGCCAATGTCAAGATAAGCACACAAACTCCAGCAGGTGAAATAAACACTACCAGCAAAGAGATTAAATCAAATTGATGTTGACCCTACTCTGCACAGCAGTGACACTGACATGGCAATGGTCATGATAGTGTATCTGACGCTAGTGTGAGTGTATCAGGTGGTGTTGCTAGGCATTTTACACATATCAGCGTCATTTTGAGACCCAAAAATGTCCAGCCATAAGCAGCTCTGTGGTCAGAAACTGACCAGTTATGAAGGACTAAAGGACGGCAAACACAAATTGCACAACAGTTACAAGGCAAAGGTTTCTGAGAAACGCAGTCACTGAATGAATTAAACTTCCAGCACTGTTTTGCCTTTGTTACTCACTCACATTCACAGTTTTCTGTTCAGTCACTTTTAGGACTGAACAGATATTTGAACAAAGTAAGCTCAATGCAAATTTTTTGGAAATCGTAAAACACTAGTAGGTGGTTATGGAATGAATGGGGTAAGAGTCAGTAAGAGGCCTGAGGAGGTTTCCTTTCACTTTTCCATGGCCAGTTTGACCCATCACTGACCCATGTCGCTTCATTAATGAACTATTAATGATTCCATGCTTATCTCAACACTGCGGAATGGGACTCACATGGGAGCTTGATTGACCTCGCTGCCGTGTTTGAGAGACGCCCCTCTCCTCAGAGACAACTCACTGGATCCCAAGCGCAGAGAGATTTACTCTGTTTAATTATTATAATCACTGCCTGCTTTTAGCACCGTTTAAATACAAGATACAATAATAAATTAAGAGCAGGTAAATACTGAATACAATTAAAAAGTAATTTAAAGACAAATCACTCCTCCTATGACTGACACTTGGAGCACTTCAAAAAAGAATCTTAAACTTAATATTACATCTAAGATAATCCTACAAAGACCTATATTTTACTCCCTTTCATTTTCCAGTGAAATGTAAATTAGTTTTTCCTTTAATTTGTCTTTATTTTTTGCACTGTAAAATTATATTTAGCTTTTTCTTACTTTACTTTTATTTTGAAAGTGCTATATAAACATTTTTGTAATAATAATAATAATAATATCATTATTACTGTTATTATTTTTATTTTTATAATTATTATTAATAATAATAATTATAATAATAAATTCATGTATGGTGTAATGCATTGCTAATGTGACAATAAACAGTAAATAGTAGTGAAGTATTGCATCTGCATAATTCCATGAGCATAACTTTTCCCAAGTATACACTTACACACATAATAGCTAAACGCAAGCTTCAAGTCTCTTTCTCTTTCTCTCGTTCTCTCTCTCTCTGTTTCTCTCTCTCTCTGTCTTTCTCTCTCTCTCTCTCTCTCTCTCTCTCTCTCTCTCCCTATCTCTCATATATCTAGCATTATGTAACAGCATTTGGGGCAGCAGTCTGACTTCTTCATCTAATCAGCTGTGATTAAATGAAAGGCCTAAAATACAGAGGGTTTTCCTTTCTGCTTTACTGTGCTTGAGCCAAAAAACAAACAACAACCCCCTGCCTTTTCCCCCTAATGATGCCAGAATCCGGAATCATTTTGTATTCTTAGTAATCATGAACATCTGGTCACCTCCAGCTGGTCCCAGGCTGTGTGTATTGGGCTCAGAGATTATACACTAAAAAAATCATATTAATGTTGAGGTAGAGGCATGCTGTCAGGGTCATTTAGAGACAAAATGTCAAAGAAGGTTGCAGATATACACATAATATGCACATGTGCATACATAAGAAGGCCAGATAAGCTTAATTCAGTGCTCCTCTACCTGATATACCCTATATAATAGACTGCCTTGATCATCCAAAACAAGACAATCTCACATTGTCCACCAACCCATGCCCAAAACCCAGGATGTTTTAATATAATAAAAAACTGTAACATGTAATTTTTGTCCAAGTGGAAATGTAGCATGTGTTATTTGTTGCATATATTTATTTTCTGTACAAGGTCACACCGTTAGGACAGATCGGTTGTAGTCATGGATGGATCAAGGTCTTTTGATGCTCCTGGGCTATGTTTCCTTTCTGCTTTTGTGCATTCTTTTAAAGGATCAGTTTTTTTATATCTGTCTTTTTTTGTTCGGCTTTGATTTAGTATGTGTGCTTCTTCATTTGTTTCTTTGCATTTGTTTCTGTTGCATTCACTTGTGTGCTTGTATTTACAACAAACATGCCATCCTTGAGTCAATCACTGTGATATATTCACAGATTGGTTTTGTTGTTTATTATTGTACGCTTCCTGTTCTGACCTGAGAAGAGAAAAAAAGGATTGGGTGGAAAGGAAAGAATGAGATACCTCAGCTGAATCATGGTTGATTCATAAACTGATTACTCATGCAATGCTGTTATCACTTTTTACTCATTTAGCATATATGCAGTAACATGAACAGGAGAAACATCTGATTGCTCCTATAGTTGCACTTTTGACCATTTTGCTGTTCCTGATCAATTAGATGACTGAAAAATTAATAGAAAAATAGAAGGCCAAATAGCAAATGCTAGATGACTGGGTGAGATGGGCACCCATGGCTCATTAATTCACTTGGAGAATGAAGACTAGCCTGTCAAGTCCAACCCCATAGAAGAGCGACTGTACAAATTGCTGAAGAAATAAATGTTGGCTATGATGGAAAGGCATCAGATCATGCCAAGGATGTAGCCAATGAGTCAGTATTGAGGAAGGTGAGGGGGGCTGTAGCACACTTAATGCTAGGATATTTGGAGTGGGCACCTATTTACAACTGACACAACTTACACAGAAGAAGACCTGTAGAGTGAGAGGATGGAATTAATTTACTGTCCCAATTAATTACTCCCAAACACTGCCAACATGACTTAAATATGCTGCCCTTATTCTGAAGTTACACTGTTTTAATGAAGCCATGAGTTATTTATTTTGTTTTTTGATTTTCTTTTTGTCTATTACTTTTTACTTTGATATTGACCACTGGACTTTTAAACCAAACATTAAGGGTGAAGTGTAGTAGCATGTAAGAGTGCTGTGTACCTTACCTGTGGTCTTGTATCCAGTATGCCATGACCTTAACTTACCTGCTGTGCTCTATCTAGACTGTGTGAACTGTTTACCTGTGGGAATGTGCTAAAATTGCTGTGACTGTGACTTATCTGGGTGTTTGCCTTCACGGGTGCTGGGTAGGAGAGGACCTGGGGGTACAAGCCATCAGGAAGAATGATGTACTGTAACACGATGTACTTAAAACCTCTGTGTATGTTCACCCTTTTCTGTTGCATCCAGGGGATCCAGAACCTAGAAAAAGGGGGTGCTTGTAAATAGAAAAATAATCAGCATAAATTATTCATTGTAAAGTCCCACTGAATTCTGGAGATGTTATTTATTTTGTTTTTTAATTTTCTTTTTGTATATTTGTTTAATAGTGGGACATTGAGAACATTTAAGCAGACAACATGTTGATCTGTTTGCTGGTTGGTAGAAAATTAGGAAATTGGGCTGGAAGAGCAGCATATTTAAAATAAGTGGAAAGTAAAGTGAAATTCATTGTCTGCATTTAACCCATTAACCAAGTGAAGCAGTAGGCAGCCTTTGAGCAGTGTATGGGAACAGTACCTTACTCAGGGTACCTCAGTGGTGTCACTGACAGTCCTAAGATGATGGCATCTTTCCTTCTTTTTGGACTGGACATGGGACAGATGTTTGGTGTGTACTTTAGCATGGTGAACTGTTTTATTCTCCCACTGGAGGGAGGAATTGTTTTGGGATGGTACATGGACATTGTGAGGAAGACTGTGGGACGCAAGTCCACCAGTGTTGCAGCACCAGGCCTGGCAGCAGCAGTTGAACCTTTTTCTCTCCTCGTGAATAAAATTCCCTTGGTTGGTGCCTCGGGTGAAAGGCAAGTGGGACTATTTCAGGCAGTGGTAGAGGAGGCCCGGTGAGCAAAGGACAGTGCGGCAGGGGACAGCAGTGGAAGCGAGGGAATGGCCACCTGGAAATAAAGCGCGCTCACGCACCAAATAGTGAAGTCAGCTCCTCTGTCTGGGTGCAGTGGAATTGTCATAAGGGTCGATTTGGGTGTGGGATCTGAGTGGTTCTTGGATGTTCCCTTTCAAGAGCATTACTGCGGGGGCTACGCTGTAGGGCTGGACTGTATCAAGTAGCTTCTGGGACTTGGGGAGAGGACTTGAGAACCAAGATCCATTGCAGTTATGGCATGGAGGCTGGTAGGTGGAGCCAGTGAAGAGAAGTGTCCCTGCCTGAGGGAATGTTGATTGTGGATTTTGGGGGTGTTGAGGTTTGGTTGTGTTTTTGGCTTGGTTGACGGGTGGCAATCATGGATGGACTGGTAATCTGTGCGTTCTGGAAAAGTCCAGAAAGGCTGTCTGGTGCACGGCCTTCGGCCTGTCTTACTTGGCCGAGACGCAGACCTCTACACACACCAACACCTCCCTTGTGCTTATTTACCCCTCCTGTTGTCTTTCTCCCTTAAGGGTGAAGTGTAGTAGCATGTAAGAGTGCTGTGTACCTTACCTGTGGTCTTGTATCCAGTATGCCATGACCTTAACTTACCTGCTGTGCTCTATCTAGACTGTGTGAACTGTTTACCTGTGGGAATGTGCTAAAATTGCTGTGACTGTGACTTATCTGGGTGTTTGCCTTCACGGGTGCTGGGTAGGAGAGGACCTGGGGGTACAAGCCATCAGGAAGAATGATGTACTGTAACACGATGTACTTAAAACCTCTGTGTATGTTCACCCTTTTCTGTTGCGTTCAGGGGATCCAGAACCTAGAAAAAGGAGGGTGCTTGTAAACAGAAAAATGATCAGCATAAATTAATGCCGATAATCCGATGATCTAGGGTTCACTATACCATCATGAGGCTGTAGACAAAATTCCTAACCAGTTGTGTTTCTTTAGAAATATTTGAAGACACTGGGATTTGTCTGAAGTAAATCCCAGAGAACTATTCTCTAGAACCTCAAGGCAAATGGACCGAGGGCAGGAAATCAACTCAAGTCTAAAAATGCCTTGTGTTCCTGCTTATTTGATGTGGTCACAAAGGGGTGTACCCAGAAACAATAAGAAGAAAAACAAAGGCTTTTTTTTCTTTTAGTTAATCACAAAATTTAGTCTTCAACCCATCTACTTAAAGGAGGAATTTGGGTTGAAGGAACAAGTGTGCAGAATTGATTAGATTCCAATTCCTCTGACAGTCTCTTCCCAGTTACATTCCATGCTGGATCATATATCTTTCTGCAGCACTCACTTGAACAGAGATAGCTTCAGTTGAGTTGGTGTATGTTTGTGGGGAGTTTCTCGATTTTCTCATGATGGAGGCACAATTTCCATCTTCATATCTAAATCTCGCATAAGAGGACTGATCATTCTTCTGTGTGTTTTTTTTTTAAGATAGCATGTGTATAGCTTCAGAGCATCTCCCTTCTGACAAATAAATTACAGGGGGTCCTCAAGTTACGACACAGGTCCGTTCCTACGACAGTGATGCAACCCTAATTTTGTTGTAAGTCAAAACACACCCTAGACTAAGTCACTTACAGGTCCTAACACAGCTAAACACGACAAAGCTGCTGAAAAAATGAAAGGACATAAATATACTGTACTTGTACACTGTACTTTAGGAACAGAAAAAATTGACAAAAAACAAGTGTAAAATCACTTGTGCTTTTAACAGTCCAAGAAAGTGAGCACTGTAAACTCGAAACGTCATATATCGAGACTGTTGTAACCCGAGGACCCCCTGTAGATCATTTTTTCAGCACTCTCACCTCAGCTGACCTCACTCTCAAGTCCATCTGTTAAAGGATCAACCTAGCTTGAGCTACTTTTTTCAAGTTTACTTTTATCATTAAACAGGCAGATTGGAACCCTAGAAGATCCACAGGAAGTAAGTTTAAGCCACAAAAGTGTTGAGCTTGTCTTTGAGCCTGTGAATTGTGAATCAGTACTATTGAATACAAGGTCATAGACCTCCCATGGCCATGGGGTACTTGAGCCTTTCTAGGAAGCATACTGGCATCTTCAGAGTTATCTATGCCTGTGATTTCATCATTTATGTAAACGCAACTCCTGAAATATAAGCCTTGAGGAAGGTCACTATTCACACTTGCTACATTATGGTTTATGCTTTGCACGTATGGAAAACATAATTGCTCAACCTAGTTGTTTTTTTTTCTGAGACTGCATGTTGCAATCTCTATTCATCCACAAAAAATGATTATTGGTCAGATCTAAATCAAACCATATGATAGGGTAGTAATGAAACTGGATGAGATCAAGTTGTTATTTAAACCACATCGTAGAACACGATGATAAACCTTTGTGTTTGTCTAAGTCACCAAACCATACATTCAGCTTCTCTGTCTTCTTTGGATGGATTGCATAATAAGGAATGACTCTGATCCTCTCTGTCTGTACCATCATCCTTTATTTCCTTTGTGCCACCTCTTGCAGTGAACTCACTAATGAACATGATGTAATTTACATGTCTTGCGCAGGTTATGCTTCTCTGTGGTTTTAAGGGTTTGTTTCACAGGAGGCACGGATGATAAATGGGTAGTAGACCACAGACAATCTCTGCTTCAGCAAATTACTGATAACTTGGGAATTCTTTATTGCATTTCATTTACATTTCTATAAAAAATACATTCATTGTCTTAATATCTGGGTGACCTACTTATTTCTTGATCACACAGGATACATTTCCTCAATTAGTATAATTAGGAAGGATTTCCAGTGAATTGAACCATATTTCAATGGAACAGGTATCAGCATTGGAAGCGTTTTATAGAGATATGCTTTTTTGTATTGTGTTTTCTTTTAATGCCAGTTAGTGGGAAGATCAATAAATTGTGAGTCTAAATTTTATTTCTAGGCCTCTAGGCTAGCTTAAAGGGCTTCTTTATGTTTGCTTGACAGCATGACACCATGGACTGAAGACTGACATGAGCTTTGGACACATGACTCACACTTGTGACAGAAAATCTGTAAACTGATTGAGTGTTGTTACCATCAATCAACATCTGAAAATAACGCCTTCCCGCTTCATTTACAAAGGCCTCCTATCCGTTTAAAGGCAACAATGTTTGATTTTACTGCCACACATTTTCTTTCAGCTAAAGGTGTGGTATGATGTGTAATTCTGACATGAATACAAATTACATCTTTTTTTTTTTTTTTTTTTACCTTTTCCATTATGTCAATTTAAATGGTCAGTAGGCTCTCTCTATGTCTTACTTGAGCTGTTCATAATAGTTTTTACTGGTTACATGCCAAAATAAAATTCTTTTCTCTGTTTTTTTTCTTCAAGATCACTGACTTTATAGGAATTATTAAGCAATCAGATTAAATGAAAAAAATGTATGTTACATAGTCAGTTTGGGAACCTCTGCTTCACATTGCCTATAAACATTAAGATGAGCTCACAGAGTACAGTAATATTATACAGTGATATTATATAAAGAAAATAAAGATAAAAGGACAAGCAAATGCTAACACTATATAAATGGGTCATTTGCCGTACCTCAGTTCCTTTATGCTCTATTCACATAAAAAAAAACTTTCTTTCCTTTATGAATTTCCTTATGAATGCCTTTATAAATAACCACTTTTTTCCATCAATACATCTTTCCTTTATTTAGTTCCCACTTTTTCTGTAATTTTTATGTTTATTTCATTGTGGCATAATGTAGCTTCACATATTTATGCTAATGATGCCATGCTGAACTATGCAAAAATAAAGCGAGAGAGGGAGAGAGAGAGAGAGAGGGATGTGAGACTGATTCATAATATACCTATAATTGTGTATAAGAATAGAAATGGAAAACTCTCTGCATCTCTGAGCTACCGCCTATTTGTACCTGTCATCTAAAGCGCAGATGCACTGTGTTTCTGCCATGTGATTTACGTCCACACCTGTGCATGCTCACGTGATCAGGACACCCAGAGTTCAGTCTTTTCCTCTCCTTTCTGCTCTCTTCTCTCCCTATTTCTTTTCTCTCTACTTCCTTTCATCTCTCTCTCTCTCTCTCTCTCTCTCTCTCTCTCTCTCTCTCTCTCTCTCTCTCTCTCCTCTCTCTCTCTCCCTCCCTCTCTCTCTTTCTCTCTCTCTCTGCCTCTGCTCTACTTTAGATCTGCTTTCTTTCAGAGACAGAATCAGCAAAAGTAGCAAAAAATAGCATGAGAGAGAGAGAGAGAGAGAGAGAGAAAGAGGAAAAGGAAGAGTGAGAGAGAGAAAATGAGAGAAAGAGAGAGGGAGAGAAAGAGGGAGAGAAAGAAAGAGAGATAATGAGGGGGGAGACAGACCAAGAAGGAGTGAGAGAAAGAGAAAGAAAGAAGGAAAGAATACGTAAGAGAGATAATATGAGAGAGAGAGAGAGTGAGAGATAGAAAGAAAGAGAAAGAGAGAGGGAGAGAGAGAATATGGGAAAGAGAGAGAGAATGGGAGAGAGAGAGAACAGGAGAGATAGAATGAACAAAGGACAGAGTGACAGGCTGGGAGCAAAGAGTCAAAGGAAAGATGGAGGAGAGAAAAAACAGAAAGCAAAGGACTGAAAGAAATCTTTTCTGAGTAACATAATGATGTCAGTCTGAGCTAAATCATTAAATCACAAGAACAGACATCTCAGGGAGAAGAAATGCACTCAGCAGTACTAAAAGCCTGAGTAATGGCAATGCCGAGAGAGAGAGAGAGAAAGAAAGAAAGGAGAGAGAGATTGTAAACGCGTTGCAAATGGCATCATATGGACATGTAAGAATAAAGAAAATGCTGGGTACAAGATTTTCATCTGCACCCCATTTTTCTTTAGAATTAGTAGCTTGATAAAAGACCAAATTGTTTTATTTTTTTACATATTTCTCCCCATTTTTGTCAATTTTGCCAATTTTAGCTGATTTCATCTTCCCAAGCCCTTGGGTTGAGTTACTAATGACCCATGACTTCACCATCGCCAACAACCTACCTACCTGCCTACCAATTTATTCATTTGTTTGTTTGTTTGACTATTTACTTGTTTATTTATTTATGATGATAAACCTCCTTTTTATTCAGTTTTATACCAGCTGACCTCTACAGTTGTTCCCATTCACTAGGAATACGGTGGTGTTAAGGTTTTAACATTTATAATGTCAGAGATATGACAAAAAGAAAAAGACAAAGGGAAAGTTATATTCATAGCAGGATATTTCTAGACTGTGGGTTATACACTATGATTTGGGCCACCACCCAGCCTCTGTCTGTTTGCAAGGGCAGAACAGTCTGCATTAAAATCTACATATTTTACTGAATCCTCTAATTAAAAATGTAGGCCAATGAGGTGCAATTAAATGTCTCTTTTGCACCAAACTATTGATGTGGTCACTAAGATATTTTGCTATCTGTCTTCTCACTATGGAAATTATGCACTGATTATAAAATTAACATTATAGGTTATTCAGTTCAGTTACACAACCAACAGTGCTACTCCTGAACCTTTTAGAATTTCCTATATTTCTGCATATAAGGTGCACAAGCCTTCAAGCACATAACTAGTATCTATTTAACTAATGTCTTTAAAGGTCTAACTCATATTATAGTGGGCTACAAATGACCTTAACATAACCATTAGCATGATTCTGGATGCTCTGTAGCTGATTTAGAAATATTAAATTGATGAAACCTTGCCCACCACCATAGCTGTGGAGACACAGGAAAGATGTGATTATAATGCCAAATGGCAACATTTTGGTGAGGCACATGCCCCAGAAAAGTGGGTCTAGTGATGCCACTGATCCATGAATATAAATTACATTATACCGGTCTGTATGAGTAGGCAGATACTGTATGCAGTGAGAGTGTGAACATGAGGAGTGTAACCGTTATTGTGTTTGTGTACGTGTGTGTGTGTGTGTGTGTGTGTGTGTGTGTGTGTGAGTGTGAGTGTGTGGCCTCTGAGAGGGAGTTGTGAGAGCACTCTGTTCTGACAGTCGCTCACAGGGAACATTCACAAACTGTTGGAGGAAGATGAATTTGCACAAACTAGCCACAACTAAAAAGAAAAGAAAGTAGAGAAAAGAATTCCAGAGAGAAGATACTTTAGGTGTGGCGGTTAAAAGAAACATGCTCTGTACCTATCCTAAGGATGGTTTTCCTATTGTATTTATTTTTTAATTTTTAACAGTCAAATAAACAAAACGTGTTCCATAAATCCTCTTCCATACAGAAGTGTTTCCTAACACATCAATAATACACAAATACAATTTATTAATATAGTGTAGCAAAAAACAGTCTTGTAAATGGAATAGTGTGCAAAGCAATAAATATTTGCTTAGCATTTGTATAAATGATGGTGTTTTTATTTTAAATGTGATAAAGACAAAATCCAGGCTCTAATCTTTTACTAGTATTTGTTGTATATGTAAATCATAATATGTAAAAGTTTCAGTTTGTAAATTGGAATATATGATTCGTGTTCAACCCGACGTAATTATGTCCCTGTGCTCCTGTCTTTAGTGTGCATATCCTGCAACAGAGTCCAGTAGAGTACAGACGTAGGATCTTAGAAGATATCTTTAGACCTGATGGTAATGCTCCTTTTGAGTTTCCCACTAGCAGGTACCACTTGGGACACCTGTCATAGATAATGAAGTCGGGTTGAACACGAATCAGCAGGACTGAGATGTCAGTGACATTTTCATTATGGCCAAGGAAAGCTGTCCACCAGAAAAAGAAAAGGAAATAATTTGATAAAAGTGGGGGCCCCACAGTGGCGCAGTGGGTTCAGTCATAGGTATCTGATTTTGTATAGAAATTGAATTGAAAAGTTAAGTATGGAGGAGAGGGGGACTGTTGCTGCACTGAACACAGTTGAGATTGACTGTAATTAAATGTTTCTGATGGAATAGGGCTGGTTTCCTGGACTGGAAGTAAGTCTAGTCCTGAGCAAGATTTTGAATGGAGGCTTTCCATTGAAAAGAAAAGTCTGTTCCATGCTTAGTCCAGGAAGCCAGACCATATTTATACTTATAAATCATGCAAAAAGTCCTAATAAATGAAACAATCAACATGATAATGTAGTGAACGAAAAATAGTAACAAAAACAAAATAAAAAAAATTACAGTAGAAGGAAGGAGAACAGCAGAAATGTTCTCTATAACAAGCAAAAATAATTTCATTTGTACTGATGACCTATATAATTTTTTAAAAATAATATATGGTTGTCCCCAAGAGTTTAGGGTAATATTTCATAAGGGCATGTGATGTATCTGCTTGTACCTGGCTAACTGCATCATTAATCAGGTGGAGTCACTGCTTTGCCTGTGCGTAATTGCAAATTCTGCACACTCAACAAAATGAACTTAGCCAGGCAGCCGTGCACACACCATGTCCTAATTCCATTCATGAAGACTTCCCAGGGGATACACACACACACACACACACACACACACACACACACACACATGCACACACTCCACGGGATGCCTTCATCACATTGTGTGCTTTCCGTCTCTGTCTCCATAGTAACAGTGTGTTGTGATGTCTGAAGGTGGCTGGTTTGATTTGGATAGATGTGTTAAATGGTGCGACAGCCTCATGTAAATCAAACTTTATTACGTTTGAAGTGATTGGGGCTGCATTTCTGGCAAGTGCTGCCTCTACTGGAAGGACATCCTCTTTGATTGCTGCATTTGTACTTTTGCAAGACTTTGCAAATGAATGTGCAAAAGTCAAGATTGTCTGCTGGCTGAAAGCACAAACTGGTGTGTGAACACATGCAAAGGATCTTTAAGCACAACAAAATCATAACTGTGAACACATGCACACATACACACACACACACTCTCTCACACCCATAACCATCTTCTGCATCACTGAAGCACATATTAAAGCTGAATGCTGAGTTTTTGCTGATGACTCATTCAGAGAAGTCACATGCTTAGAAAATGAATACATATCTTGAAGAAATGTACATCTGAGAATACTCTCAATGCAGCCATATAGGATGTTTTAAAGCCTTATTATTATAGGATCATTACATAAGCAATTACATTTGTAATCAGACCCAACTGAAGTGTGTATTATATGCCATGGTCTTTTGCACAACATTTTAGATATCCATTTTACTGTTTTAATTAGCTCTTAATAAGCCAACAGATTGTAGCATTTCAAGCAACAAACTATAATTTAACTGGCTCATTTAATGGGCAAACATATATGCCCATTCCTACTTTGTTAAGCAACAACTGAACTGAATTGACTCAGTAATACACTATAATGTGATGTGTAGAATGTGTTCAATGAACTGAAGACAAGTGCTTTATGAAGGTAAACTGAGAAGATATACCACTTTACTCACTCATTATAGGCTCCTGTAAGGCCACATCGGATGTTAACACTTTCGCAGTAGCAGTTATTTAGAAATCTTCCCATAAGAATAAAGGGCTGCTGGATTTTTACTGACAGCAGTTAAAAATTTCTGATGATTTATAATTGACATTATATCATGAATATGTATTCATGATTATAATGCAACCATAAGAGGTCACAAGCCAGTGATTCCTTGTGCCGGTCCCAAGTCTGGATAAATGCAGAGGGTTGTGT
>JBBIGA010053437.1:0-12782 GCA_037576975.1 Alestes dentex
GGGGGGGAGGGAGGGGGAGAGACACACACACACACACACACACACACACACACACACACACACACACACACACACACACACACACACAGTAGGTTAGCCAGTAGACAGTGGCATGGCACACAGTGAAGCTGAAAAGTAAGTAAAATAGAATAGAATAAAATAGAATAGGATAGAATAGAATAGAATTGAATACAACAGAATTGTACAGACCTTTTCAAATTGTATTGAATAATATGTAGTTGTTACGTATATTTGTTACTGAAAAATACGCCTTAAAGTGAATAAACGAATAATAATAATAATAATATTGCCGTTTAAGAGTATAACAGATTTATCTGACTGAAATGCTCCATTCCATGATCCAACCACAAATATGTTCTTTCATAGCTATTGTTATGAAACAGAAAAGGCTTACAATTCTGTTTAACATTTTGTTTAATGGTTCTGATTTCAATCAAAAATGTCCTTTATTTCCAGGTATATTTATTATGTGTTCATGTGGAAAGAAGCAAATGTTTTTTTTCTTCCATGTAAACATAACAAAAAGCTTAAAGGTCATCAAATCAGCTGTTTTAGCTTTTCTAGCTATGTAAAGTGAAGTTAAAGTTGTAGCCCATGCTGCTATCTAGTGTAGCATGGCTAAAGCTACTCTTTGTCCATAATATGTTCCTTATGCACTGACTGGAAGGGAGATAAAATGTTGTTTTTCGAACTACATCAGTAAAGTCAAGATACTCAAAAGCAACAACGGAGAGACAAATAGAGGCTTAGATAGCAACATTAAAACAATGATCAATCAGGTATTCATGTCTGGCAATTTTGATTACAGAACAAAAAACTGCTCTATGTTAATAGTGTGACCTTTCACAGACATGCACGATAAATATCAACTGCAATTAATCACATACACTAAACATTCATCCCTTGATTTTACACCCCCCAAAACAAAACAAAAAACCTTCCCAACCTTTTACATGCATACTTAATAAACATTTGCAATTAAGAACACATTTTTTGGAAAATTAAAAGTTAGCCTTCAAAAGTGATACAAACCAAGTGCGGGGATAAATTAAGGGAACTGCTGAATGGTATGATATTACATGGTATAAAGTTCTGTACAGCCAAAATTGACATTGCGATTAGAGAATAAAGGCTACTTCTACTGGAAAATAAACTTACTTCAAAAATAAATGTATCTTTCTTGTGGGCTGTGTCAAGTAATGTCTGGGTGGCTTTTCAGTGCAAGGAATTCTGTGTGAGCATGTGTACATTTTAATTCTCAAGTACTGCTTAGGGTGCTTTAGGATGAATTAACACCTACACCCTGCACCCACACACCCACTCACATCTCATCAGTCTCAGCTGAGACTAAGCTTGCTTGAGTGGCATTCTGGGAAATGCTTATGTTCCAAAAATGCAGAAAAATGCAGTAATTAGCACCACGTTGGGGTGAGGCTTGAGTAGATGCCATTAGGGGACTCAATCATAATGGACGAGGAGTGAAAAGGACATGCCATTATGATCTCAGGGTGCCAGCATGGCTAGGTAATCATGTGGAAGAATATGGGTAAATACGTTTGAGTCTATGCACAGTGCCGATTTCTGATTTTTCGATTTTTGCACATTTGTCACTCTCCAAATTTAGTGACAAAAATTTAATGTAGAGACAACCTGAGTAAACATGAAATATTCATTTCGAAGGAAACATGTTATTCAACTCTAACTGGCCCTGTGTGAAAATGTAATTGTCAATCAACCCATTAACCAAAATAAGTTCATATTTGTCATCATACAGACTAGACACACCCATGCTCGACTACTATCAGGCCTGCTGAATCTAAACACCACTTGAGCAAAACATTTGTAGCAATTGAGAGTAAGTTAAAAGCTCTTAACATGCAGCACACTAATCCTAGTTCAAAAGAAATTCTAGAAGAATAAGCCCCAATATCTCAATACAGAGAAAACTTCTAATAGTGGTGAATCTTCAAATGTTTTTTACTTGGAAGTAGGAAGCATGTGTCATAATAATTATTCAATCATGATTTTACTTACTAGCTTCCATCTGTGATGAAATTTGGAGTTTTGAAAACTATGTACTTTAGTGTGTGTGCTGCACAGATTGGTAAAGGTTATTTACCATTGCCATTGTAATTTAGATTCAGACTAGGTTTCATCTTTAAGTTCAATATTTAATCCATGTCTAGGAAACCATAATCCATGTCCAGGAAACTCCTGTAGCAGATTAGTCACCCAATCTAGGGTGACAGCTGGTGGCCTAGTGGTTAGGGCGTTTGCCCTGTGAGCACAAAGTCATAGGTTTGAGTCCCAAGTCTGGTAGTGGCGCCTCTGAGGTACGCTTGCGTAATGTACCGCCCTCACACACACTGCTCCCTGGCCGCTGTGCTGTGCTGTGGTATGGTCACTTCTATGCAAAGCCTACTACAAAGTCACAAATAAAAACTTTTAAACTGTTTCCTTATGTAACAGTCATGCATGTGTCCATACTCACTCCTGGCGCTGCAGCTGTGTGTGTCCATGAAGGTGTGTGTGGTACGCTCGTCCTGCTGCAGCGTGCTTTGATCGGCTGTGCTGCAGTCCAGTGAACCCAGCTTTCGGTTTTTCTCCTGACGATATGTCATGGCTGCCTTGTTCATGTTCACTTTCTTCCTGCTGCAGAAATGAAAGAAGGCCACAAACAGAGAGAGGACAGAAAAGAAGGGAGGAGGAGAGGGGCATCGGATGAGACATGCAGAAGAGAAGATAACTTGAAAGAGATGCAGGGAGGAAGACCCTAGGATGGAAATAATAAAAGAAAAATACAGCAATACAGCAAGAAAAGAGCAATGGCATGATACGAAGAGGGAGATGGAGCATTACGGGAAGGGATGAAGAATGAAAAAGAGATAGGCAGGCCAATCTCTCATGAGAGTCAAGGTAAAAAGAGGAGGGAATGTGGAGGACGATGGGATGAGAAAAAGTATGGAAATCACTTACGGATAGTAAGGGTAAGAATAAAAGTCCCTTCTGGGTAGAGAGACAAATAGATGTAAAGAGAGAGAGAGAGGGAGAACGACATTAGTAGGGTTTGTATAAAGCATGCTGTAGTTTTATGTTCAGCCAGAAGAAGGTAGAGCAGCATGTTATAACCGATAAATGATATACCCTATAAAGTATAAATATAAAAGAATGAACTATTTATACATTTTTAATATTAAATATATTTTATAACATTAAGTAATTTATAACATGTTTGTTAAGCTCATTGTAACAAGTATTTTCGGTTAATTACTTCTCACTCATGGCTCATTAAAAGAAACTCTGTGGAAAACACAGACCCATTAGAAGGTCTGTCTGGATGCTTATGGGCCTATTGGCTAACTACTCTCTAACCCCTACTAGCAACTGAAGTTGAAAATGCCAGTATGTATGCTGACAAACAGTAGCACCAGTGGTGGAACCAGCACAGTGTGACCTCACTTGTGATATGTGATGAAATGACACAAGCAAAGCAGGTTAGAGGTATAAATCAGGGTAAGGATAGAATAGCAGGGGGTACATGTCAGAGTAACATCCATATGAATGCCAGGGTCCAAGGTTTACAAGTAGAACATTGATCTGAACATCACACTGCATCTTTTTCCCCAGGTAAGTGACACACACAATCCACATAGAGGGGGTCCTCGAGTTACGACACAGATCCATTCCTATGACAGTGATGTGACTCGAATTTTGGTGTATGTCGGAACGCACCCTAGCCTAAGTCACTTATCTATCCTAACACAGTCATAAAATCATAATCTAGAGCATAAAAACACAACTAAGCCACAGAAAAAGGAAAAGGACATAAATACACTGTACTCATGACAAAAAAAATTGTGTAAAAACACTTGGGCTTCTAACAGTCCAAAATGGCGTAGGTAAGCGCACTGGGGTACGCTTACTCGTACGCCGTGCTACTGCGTATTCTTAGGATTGTTCTGCTGTGCGCAACCAAACTAGTTATGGGCGTGAGCGTCCTAAACTGGAAATGACGAATATCAAGGCTGTCGTAACCCGAGGACCCCCTGTAGTGTAAAAGAAAATGCTCTTCTCGGACCAGGCCAGACAGACCAGGCACATCGCTGAGCCTTGGGTGCCCATGACACCACTAGTTCACCTGGTGGTCCCTGGTATTCCAGGAATACCCCTCAAGACCTGCTGATCTAGCAATCACAATTTGGTCCTTGTCAGCCTCAGAGTGCTCACTTGCTAGGTCTATATTGTCAGGTCTTTCCTTTACTAAATGCACATCCAGCAGTAAAAAGAAAAGGTACCTTGCATTCGCTATCACCATATAAACACAGAAGAATGTTTTTAGTGAGCCATGGAAACAGCTGGGCCAGTCCATTTAACAGCTTGCAAAATCTCTGAGCATATATAGAGCCAATTTCACTCATTTCTCCTAGCACTGCACTGTTGTTTTTACACTGCGCTGTTTCTGGTTCTGCCTCAGCAGTCTAGCTGTCTGTAAGTGTTGGACTAAAAGCTGTCAATCACAGGTACTCTAGAATATTAGGTCCACAGGACAGTTCTCAGATAAGTCTTTTATTATATTATATTTCATTTTTTATTTAGACTTTGTTAGGTGTGCCATATGACACTGGACTTTAAGCCAGTCATATTCTGTGATGAAAAATTGTTACAGAACAGCTGTATATCATTTTTACAATGTCACCCCAATGTGAATTTGAATCTTCCCACCTCTGTTTTCGGTGTGTAGCTTGAATGTGGAAATCCTCCATGCTGCATTGCAACAATCTGATTGTCTTTTACTGGGTGAAATACGCTATTCATTTGCATGAAGTTGAGAAAATCTCAACCCTTTTGCGATCTCTCTGCCAGCTTCACACCACTGCTGCTCCCACAATGTTTGGCAAACAAATGTCACTTGTCTCCACAGAACTCAACAGGAGGCATAACAAAAATCCATTCTCTCAGGTGAAATGTAAATGTAAATGCAGCATAACTCTGAGATTCAGCAGAGATTTGGAAATTTGCTCCTATTTGGTCTCCTGCAAGCTTTTTTGCATCAGCTTTTTAAAATGTTTGCTAATCAAATCGACGCATTCTACATAATAAGCTCTAATTTAGTTGATTACTTGCCATTCCCCATTGCATTACGTGTGCCAAGCCAGCTCATCTGCAGAAGAGTGAAGAAAAAAAATCCTCACTTCTCGTGGGTGGAAATTCATCAGAGGGGAATGAATGCCTGTGAGCAAGGCATCATGAGTAGGCTGTGTCTGACATTTCAAACTTTCGGCCCCTTTGGGACCAAAATGTGATGGTGTCACAACATCTGACATTGCTCTGAGCCTAAGGACATGGCTATCACTGACCTATGATGAACACACAGACAAGCTTCAACTTGATTCAAAAACCCAGAATGACGATGCCACAATCAGGCACATGGTTTCATGCACATTTGCACATCTTACCCTTTCTTGACAATGACGACAATGGCTCCCAACAAGAGGATGAGGACCACTAGTCCTCCAGCGCAGGCACCCAGTATCAGGCCCATGTCTTCGGCATGCTGGGACACCTCCAGGGCATGCTTATGGTCCTTACATGCAGCTGAGAGAGAGAGAGAGAGAGAGAGAGAGAGAGAGAGAGAGATGGAGAAAAATGATTATGCACTCAAGATACTGTGGCAAAACAAAGCAGAGGCATTTTTTAATCTGTTTTTGAATTCTGAGCTTTTCCAGACTTTTCACACCTTTGCAAGAACAATGAAAGTCAGCAAATATATCACGACTGGCTCTGACGGGCCACACACCCATTCTTCGCGGTCGCTGGAGTTTTGTGCCTGGGCTTCCTTCCTCTACCATCGTGTTTGTTTTCATTTTGGTCACTCCCTTATCAGCACAACCTGTGCCATATCACTCTTCTCTGCTTAAGATCCTCATCCTCATAGCTCGCTATTTTAAAACAAGATAGTTCAATATAGCACAGAAAGTCTTTTAAAGTCCATTAAGCTGCTAAAAAAGACAGTGACGTCGCACAATCAACACATTTTTCGGTGACGTCACACAATCAACACATTTACATATATCCACCCAGTCAATCAATAGCATTTTACCTCCTCCCTTTCACTTAAATGAGCTGTCCATTACACTAGAATTTACAACAAGTAGGGAAGCTCAGTCAGTGCTGTGAGTTAATCCTTATAGAGGTGCTGCAGAGCTCAGAGAGAGGGAAGAAAGTGAGGGCAGGTTATCAGACTAACACAGCTAAATCCAGCCACAGGAGACACAGTGCTACCAGGGCACAAACACGTAAGGAGAGAACAGACAGGATCTGGCAGGAAAGGACGGAGAACCAGGCTAGGCTGACTTTGGACAGGCTAGGGACATCCAGGTCCCAAAGCACAACGGCTTGGATGGACTTTATCATCCCCAGTGTCCAGCCCACCTGGCCTCCAAACTAGCTTTTGTCACCAAAGCTGTCTGTTCTTCTACAGGGTCATGGCTTAGGGGCTAAGCACTTTTCAGCACTGGTGTCATGAATTACAGCGACCATGCTTGTTCAAACTGCAGAGTATGTGTGGAGGCCTGTTCATTGAAAATCCATCGAATGTGACCAAAAAAGCCCAAAATGTAAACACAGTATTTTGTTTTTGATGATGATTCTTTGTGTATGTGTGTGTGTGTGTGTGTGTGTAAGAATTAGATACTAGATGCCATCTGTTTCACTGACTTGTCTCATAGCCTCAAAGTACAGTTAAAAACTCATAACAAAACAAAGAAAATACTGCTAGGTATTTGGATATTTTTTCTTCAGTTACAAAATGACAGAAATGAACTGAAAGACCTGATATGAGTGATTACATTTTTCAACCACTCCAAAAACTTAAGGTGAAAGTGTGAACCAAATAACAACTGAAGCAGCAGCACCTGTGAAGAAAGGAGGTTGTCCCCAACTGGCATAGCAGAGAAAATTGCACATTCTTATTCATGAATAACTTTTAAATGGATTTTAAACAAGGCAGAGTCTACAGATGATAAAGTTCAATAACAGATTTTGGAGTTTCAGTTTTCTGGAAACTTTCATAACTTGGGGCTACTGGACGACACAAGAGATTGTCAGTTCTGTTTAGTGTGATGCTGGGCACATGGGCATCACATGGGCAGGGTGCCCTCCTTCTTACCCAATCCCTTTGTAGCATGCTAGCCAACTTGACCACCTGCTAAATGACAGAACAGATTTTAAGTTCTTCCCTTAGCATTTTCTTTCATAACCATGTTGGGCTGTCCAGTGATGTTGTTATAGACACTGGGGCTCCTCCTCCTTCCTGTGAAGTCCATCTTCCAGACTACAAGTGGAGTGCTGTGGAGTAGTGTCATAAGTGGTAAGGGGTGTAGACTTGTTTATTTTGTGGGAAATGAATTATGTTTATATTAGGGAGTTGTGTTATGTTTTGTTGTGGGTAAGTTATTTTGGGTACTGGTCTGATGGGTTGGACATGGGAAGGTTGGGGAGACAATTTCATTGCAGCTTACCAAAATGAACAAATGAACAAATCTGACACTTTTTTTTTTTCTAGTTATCATTTACTGTCAATTACCAAATGTTTGATTCACCAGAAACGCCAGGCTGTTGCTAGACTTGCAGGAAGTCAGTGTCACAAAGCACAACTGTGAAGCTCTGAATTTTTCACATTTGGGTGAGTTCTGTTGCCAAAACAATTAATAAGACCTGCTTAATCAAATTTGCGGCTGCCGGCAGATCGAAGTCAATCCTGCTGTTGAGAAAAGGCCTTGCATGGGTAAATGTCATTGACAGAGAGGAATGAATCCGGTGAGTCGGCCTTGGCACGATTTTCACATCTCTCCACACACTAAAGACAGAACATTAGTCCCAATCAGATCAGCCCTGAATGGATCCGACCAATGCTGGCTGCCATTTTGTGCATTTGCTTCCTTCCTCGCTGGCCTCTCTTCTCATTTCATTTGCTGGCCTCCCTTCTCATATCCTGCATTTTCACCATGTAAATCTAGCCACTTTATGTGTGAGTCAGAAGAAAAACAGCATGAAATCTCTCTTCAGATTAATGCAAGCTCCTGCTGCGCCTCTACAAGCAGAAACGGCCATTTGAAAAACCACAGAAATGGAGCTGCATCACTGCACCATCTGCCAAGGGATCACTAATTAAAAAGTGCTTGATGGGTCGGATAAATAAGTGTATGAATTAGTGAAAAAGAGAAAGAAGATGAATTAATTGAAGCCGCATTCACTGCTTTGGGGGTCTTTGATTAATGTTTTCAGTGCTATGTGAGCACAATTGCTGACTGGGGTCAAAGCAATAGGGGCCCAAAAAATATCCCTTGTTTACCAATCAGGTCAACAACAAGCTAAAGATTACTAGAGGCATAACCAAATATGGACACATTCCCAAATAACCCACAATATCTTCTAAAGTGATATGAATACAAACAAGAATAGGCAATATACATCGGTAATAGTAATATAAATAGAGGAACATCTTTAAACATAAACACATCTTTACTGATCCCATATTTCCAGCTGACCTACTGCTCAGATCAAAACACAGCAATAATAATTTCCTAAATAAACCCACAGTTACGTAGCAACTGTCTGGCTAACTAGACCTGAACACTTAATAAATGTCCAAATGAATCTAAAAAACAACAGCCACTTCCAGTTAAAAACCTAAATACAGTTGCAGCTATTTTGAGCACTAATCAGTTACAGCTACAGTGGAGTTGGTTTACAGCTAACCTTCAAAGATGATCTCCCGTGTCCTCCAGTACACAGTGGGGTGACCAGTGAGTGAGAAAACCAGGAGATCTAGAACTCAAATACTCCAACGACATAATTCATTCTACTCACTCTACAACCACACTTCTCTGATCACTGAGAGCAAACATAGAAAAAGTGATTTCAGACAACTTTCCGCCTTTTCTCACAACTTTCCTGGAGGAAGATGAAGAAGGAAAAGAATGAGAGGTAAAGAGATAAAAAAGAGAAAGTGTAAGGGGAAAAAAAAAGGATAAGGGTGGACACTTCATCTTGATCTGGTGGGGTTAGGATGTAATTAATCAGGAGTAACTGAGTGTCAGAGAGGGGCACCTGGGGTGCTGGAGCAGTGATGAGATACAGAGTCACAGAAAGAGAAACTTATAATCAGCAGACAGACTATAAGTGACCAAAATGACACAACTTGAATAAAATGCACTCCTTGATATTGCAGATTTGTGTCAATACATGGTCATGCAACTGCTGTGAAAGGGGTCAGATCACAATTCTTCATCAAACGTAAACACAAAAAAACTGTTTTTTTTTCTTTTGATTTGGACCATTTTAAATGTGCTCATATTGGATATGTGTCCAATATGTAGTCATGTGAAGGCATAAATCATATCTTTTTAGAACAAAACTACTTTCATTTGTGTTTCTTGAGTGGATATAGATAGGATACATGGTCAAGTGACAATAAACTGCAAGGTCGAATTCCCTTATTTTTTGAAGACAGTGAAGGTTAAATCTAAATGCATCTGATTTAGATTTCTGGTCGTTTTTAACCATGATTAATTATATGTAACGTTTGGCCCCTGCCTTTTCCTTGTGCCTTGTCTCTGTCTTTGCTTACATGTACCATATATTATATGTTCACCATATGTCTTGTGTTTGGTGTTAGCCTTCACCCAAGCCCTGCCCTCTTGTTACGTGTACCCATGTCTTGTCTTTGTCCCCACCCCTGCCCAGGTGTTATTTGTTATTTGGATTTAGGCATATTCTGTTTGCTATTCAATAAACTGGACGCTGCAAATTCATTCTGCCTCCAGCCAGCTATTTTTGATTATCTCAATGTGTGACAAATGGCAGGGCAAAAGAATATTAACCAACAATACCATATTTCACCCCCAACCACTTCCCCTGTCTGTCATCGAGAGAAAATACTCTGTTAGCTAAAAGACCTTCCCTGATGCTCACAAATACCTTACAGTAAGGAAGTATAACTGCTCAGCCATGCTGATTTTAAACTTCATATTTCACTGCCTATGATGGAGCTCACTCCAGTACCTTTGTTTGTGATCCAGAGCTCATTACCCAGTATCAGTAGCTGATTTCATTAATGCTCTTATGGCTGAATGGACACAAATCCTCAATTCTAACATCTACTGTAAAGCCTTCCCAGACAAGTAAAGACTGTTACTGCAGCAAAAGGGGGACCCTTGATTTCAGAAGGCATACTATATATGAGCAGGGCATTTAGTGTCTATGCAGTAGTGGGTAGGCAGGGATTATATCAATGAAATTATCAATTTCTCAAAAAAATAAAAATAAATAAATAAATAAAATAAAATCATAGCCAGCCAGTGAACCTTGTTATTTGGATTTATGTGTATTCGGTTGATATTTAAACTGTAAATAAACTGGTAAATAAACTGAACTCTGCAAATACATTCTGCCTTCAACCCTTTAATAGTGTCGCTGTGTAACAATGGGCAGGGAAAAGTAATACTAACCAACAATACCATGTCTCCACCACTTACCCTGTCTGTCATTGAAAGAAAATGCTCAGCTCGCTCAAAGAACATCCATTTCTCCCCAGTCCAAGCTTCTCTAGATAATGCTGCACACTGTGCTTGGTGACTTTAGGCTCATGTGTGGCTTCTTTAGAGGCTCCTGTTTAAATGGTCAGAGTTTCTCTATGGAGATTATACAAGCTGTGTGTGTGTAATTGAACGTGTTGGCAATTTATGCACCTTTAAGTAGACAAACTGACTTGTTGGAAGAGCTGTCTGGATAATTTTGGCCAGTCAAAGTGCGATATAGGAAGTCTGAAGGGCTGGAGCTAATCACTGACAAATGCAGCTCTCTTAAGTAACACGTAGCAAGGTTGCAGTCTTTGTCACCTCAGTCCCTTATGCCAAATGAAAGTACATTCTCATAGAAACTACTGGGCGGTAAGTTAGTTTTAATAAAGTTAATAAACTCACTTCCTGTGTGCTGATACTTTGTGCTACTGTAAAAAAAAAAAAAAGCTTACACATAACCTGGTTTGGCTGGACTGTTTTCTACAGTTTAAATTTAATTCTATTTTGTGGGAATTGTGTTAGATTTAGGTTTTTGTTTTTAATTAAATATAATCACCACTAACTATTATTAATAATGTTATTGTATCATAAAATGCCATAAACATAATATGATCAAAACTGGGTTATACTACAGTGTCTCAGGATCACCGTCGCAGTCCATGTACTACACGCGGGTCTGCCATAACATTAAAAACACCTGCCTAATACTGTATAAGTCCTCCTCAGGAAGCACATACCTCAGATGCTCAATCGGATTGGCATTTGAGAAATCTGGAGGCCTAATCAACACCTCAAACCAGCCCTGAAAAACAGTGTGGCATACCATGCCCAGAGCATACCATGCCCTTGTCTCCTTCCCATAGTCCGTCCTGGTGCCATCTTTTCCAAGGTAAATGTCACACATGCTCCTGGCTGATCTGACACCCTTCTATTATAGCTCTTCTAAGGGATCAGACCAGATAAGCTAACCTTTGCTCCCCACAGGCATCTACAAACATATCACTTCGTCTGTGGTTGATTGATTCACTCGTTCACAGTTTGAAAGATGCTCCTGCAGTGCATTTTAAATTCTCAGCAGTCTGAATATTCTCTCATAGCTATTGCTTAAACATACATCCTTAAAGAATATAGGTCCAGATATGCTGTTTATCAGATACAGAGCAATGGGAAGAAGTTTTTTAGGCTACATAAAGGCGGGTGGCCTTTATGGCCTGGTAGGCAATTAAGTTCATGACTCGGAAATTATGATGTTGACCATTGTTAGCTGTTGAAGCCAGTTTATTCCACATCCCTGTTTATTACTTCCAGGAATTCTTTATTTATTGTGTATTCAACCTTATAATTACAATGTGCACTACAACTGTAGTAGTGCCAATAGAGTCCTGAGCTGACATCTATGTCCCTTGGAGTTCTTTGTATATTAAGGAGGTTCCCTCCATTTAAAATGAAACCAACTTATAATAGACATTTCTCCTGTTTTGTTTGTGATAAGAAATTCTGGTCAGTTAAATTCAAATAATTGGTAGATTATTTGGTCTATAGTGGCCTAGATTAGATGGAATCAGATGGTCTTCTGTGTGTGTGTGTGTGTATATATATATATATATATATATGAAAGTGAAGATTCTGTCGTACGTGAACACACCACAGCACACAGTATGAACAGCACGAAATTCAACCTCTGCATTTAACTCATTCACCAAGTGAAGCAGGGGGCAGCCAGGAACACGGCGCCCAGGGAGCAGCGTGTGGGGACCGTAGCTTGCTCAGGGTACCTCAGAGGTGCTTAGCGGTCTTGGGAATCAAACCCACGACTTCTTGAACTCAGGGCGAATGCCCTAACCACTAGACTACCAACTGCCCCTATATATACATATACGTGTATTTACAGTTAGGCCCAAAAATACTTGGACAGTAACACAATCTTCATGATATGGGCTCTGCATGCCACCACACTATATTTGAAATGAAACAACTACAGCAGAATTGTGCAGACTTTAAGGTTTAATTCAAGGGGTTGAACAAATATATATGATTAAACATGTAGGAATTGTGGCTATTTTTATACAAACACTCCTCATTTCAGGGGCTCAAAAGTAAATGGACAAATAAACATAACCCTAAGTAAAATGTTACTTTTCAATATTTTGTTGAGAATCCTTTGCAGGCAATGACTGC
>JBBIGA010053448.1:0-12781 GCA_037576975.1 Alestes dentex
TATATATACACATCATACATTTATATGATATCATTAATATTACATTTATGAATATATGTAGAACTATTACATGAAGGATGTAAGTATGACCCTGACATCCTAATCCTAGTGAGGTACAAAAAAGTAGTGTGAGTGTTTGTGAGTGTGTGTGTGTGTGTGTGTGTGTGTGTTCTTGCGTGCATATGTAAGTCCGAAGGAAAAAGAAAAAGAAAAAAAGGAAAAAAAAACAAGTCAGAGAAGAGATTTTTCCAGAAACAGCTGTGGCTTTCAGGCCATGTTCCACAGCGCCGTGTCGCCGGCTCAAAAGATGAACAGCCTTTGCACAAATGGCAATGTAGATTGACACAGGCTGTGAGTGGGTTCTGGAGAGGGCGGCAGAAATCTCTCCCCTCCTCCAAGCAAAGCCATTAATCAGCCGATTGAAATGTACAGGAAACGACCATAAACCACCTGCCCCGGCCTTCTAGCTCGAGGTGAAATCAGCTGCTGCTGCTTCACTGAGCTCGGTCTCCTACAGCCACCAGATAGAAAACTTTAATTAAAAAAACACACACACGACACACACAAAGCCTATAATAGCACAAGCACTGTTTAGTCACAACAAGAGGTTTTAATTATACACTGCTCAGCGCTGTCTCTGTGAGGTAGGTTCACTGTAGAAAGATCTTGTTCCTCCTTTCTAATGTATTACATTTTTTTGGTCAGCAGGTCTATAAGGCCTGTTTTGTAAAATGAGATTTAAATTACTGAGACAAATTAGAGTGAAAAGTAATGAGAATTCCCGTTATATTTATGATGATTACAGTGTCATAAAAAGCGGTTAATAAATGTGCATCATTTAACTAGAGCATGTGCAAAAACAACGAAGTTCAGACAAAAATAACAAAATACAACAACAAATAAGCAAATGGGCAGCAGGCCAACAGACTTATACTCTTAAAAATAAGGCTGCCAAAAAGAGTTCTTCATGCAGTGCCAAAAAAAAATCATATTTTGGCAGCAATTTAGGCCGGAGGCTGGGATTCTCACGCTTCCAGTGTGACAAAGCTTTCATGCACCCCTGTACTGAGCATTTTGTGAATATTCTGTGTTCTTAAACAGCGCATTTCATTATTATTCATTAAAGACTGTTTGGTTCTGTTTCATTTAATTTAGTTCAGTGCAGATAGTTAAACATTCAGATTGTGAAAGGAAGAATAAAAAGGGACTGAAGCATAAACATACTTTTTAAATATGGCACAACTGGTTCTTTTTGTCTTATCAAACCTCAGAAAAGCTAAATACCATGAAACATATCATCATATGTACTGTGATATAATTTTTTTTGCCATTCCACCCACCCCTAACTCAAGTGTTGATGAGAGCAGGAAATTGCCTCCTGGGAAAATTTATAAGCCAAGCAATGCAAGGCAAGGCAAGTTTATTTATATGGGACATTATCATACGCAGAGGTCATTCGGTGTGCTTTACGCAGGTAAAATAAGCATTCAAAGGAAAGTAGGCAATAAAAGTAAGCAATAAAATCAACAGAGAATAAAAGCAAGAATTACGAGAGCAGTATAAAAGAATAGAGATAAACATGTGGGAAACAATGGGTTGCAAATAAGAATGTTTTTCAGTTTGACTGAAATTCAGTCTTTCACCCTGTTTGGTTCTCACTGTGGGAACTACTAGCTGACCAGTTCCTATAGATCTGCAGGGTCTATATTCTACTAACATGTCTTCAATGTGTGTTGGGTCTAACCTATTCAGGAACTTAAAGCAGTATCCTAAAATTAATCCTATAACTAACTGAAAGCCAATGCAGTGATCTGAGAGTTGGAGTAACATGTTCCCTTTACTTACATTTATAGCATTTAGCAGACGCTTTTTATCCAAAGCGACTTCCATTTCCTAACTACAAGGGACAGTCTCCCTGTAGCAACTTAAGGATCTTGCTCAGGAACCCAGTGGTCTTAGTTTTAGTGAGCGCTCTACCAGCAGCATTATATCTTAGAGGACTTTTTGGGAAAGCCACAGAAAAGAGCGTTGAAGTAAGTATAAAGTTGTCCATTTGTCACATGTGAACACACCACAGCATTGTTCTCTGCATTTAACCCATTCACTCGAATGAAGCAGCTTACACCCAGGAAGCAGTGTGTGGGGATGGTACATTGCTCAAGGTTACCTCAGAGGTGTCCAGGGATTTGAACCCATGGCCTTCCGATAACAGGGGCAACTCCCTAACCACTAGGCCACCAGTTAGCCAGTCTGCTAGAGAAAAGCAGATACAAATATCTCCAAATCACTCTGACTCTCAAGAAGGAGTGCTGGGCTCTTTATTTTGAATGCTAAAGTGGAACAAGTCCTGACCCACATCACATCATTTGAAAAAATAACAGATAGGCTCCCACATGGGTTGTTGTTTAAGTGGGCCGTATCATCAGGAGCTCACAAAATCGATCCTCAGTGATGCCACAGCCATATATGACCAAAACCCCAAAAGAACATTACAATAACTGCCCCCTAACTCTGTGATGCTAACCAGGGTAGCTGTCTGTTAGCTCACAGAATTAGCTGTTAGCTTCTCCTTTAAACATGCTGAGCTGTCCGATGAGTTTGTGTCAGTGAATGGTGAGATGTGTAAGTAGCCTTTTTCAAGGCTAAAAAATTCCACAAAATGGGAAGATTTAAGAAAAAATCTTAAATTGTTAAAGAAAGTTTACCATCTGTGAAAGTCCTCTGAACCTTTAAAGACTCTTCACACTCACACATTTCATCATCAAATATGGTTCTTTAGGGAAGCGTAAAGTCTACTGTAGCAACTTTTTAATTTAAGGCTGTACAAGAAATGTCAAGATAGCATGTTGGTTTTTGGGTAATTATGATGCTTCCAAGTAGACTCGGCTTCCAGCCCCCTCCTAGGCAAGCCCACCACAGTACACCAACAAAAGTCCAAAACTGGATTATAATAGCTTTGGACCAATATCTACTCATTCAGATATCTGGAGGAAAAAAAATATATTAATCCAATCGTGTAACAAAAGGATCCTGAAATAGCACACACACTGTATCAGAAAAGAAAAAGTCATACTGTGCCATCTCTACTGCAAAGAAGTTTAACTGTTCCTTTTCAGTATCAGTTGTGTTAAAAACCTGTCAGGGTTCTGGCTTTCTGAGAAACTGTAAAGAAATCATTCTTTACAAAACAGCAAAGCTATTCCAAGGCAAGTTCAGGAAAGTTTAGAAGGCTTTGCATATTTACAGAAATGAAACTTAATTAAATGGCTCACGTATATTGTTATGTTAAATAGATTATAGCTGCTTTACCTGAAGTCATCATGCCAAATATCCACATGACCTCGCATTAGAGGACAAAAAAACTGCACCGACTTCCATGTAGGCGTTAAAGCTAGAGGAGCAGTGATGGCTAAGGTCTCTTAGGTGGGAGCACAGTGCAAAATCGGGGTAAGGATGGTACTCAAATATAAAATTATAGCAATACTTATCCCTGCACCTCTGAGCTCTGAGCCTGACACTTGACCCGGGAGCTCAGAGGCTCAGACCTGCTTGTTGAGCTCTGTCAGTGCTAGACGAGGGAAGTGCTGGCACTGCTGGCACTGAGTTCCAAAAGAGTCTGGCACTGGTGCGAAGTTCTAAAAACTAAACTAAAACAGCAATAATCACCAAAATGTTCATTCCAAGGCAAGCCCCAAAGTTCAGCCAGTGGGACATTCCAGGGCTTCGTCATGTTTAAGTAAATAAAACTTTTAATAAATCAAAGTTGTTGTTCATATAAGGTTCTTTCTGTGATGCAAGATGCATTCATGCCTGATGTTCCTCTGCATGGAACATGCCTTCTCATATAAACATGAGCAATTAGCTGAGCAACCACATCAGACAGAGATGCATGTAGCAGAGCGCACGTGCTGCCAAATAGAAGATGATGTCCAGATGGCAGCGGCAAGGTACGCCAGAGAAGGAAAAATGCATCTTTCATCACCGCTGGCCATGTGCTGTGCAGGCAAGTGTTTGATGCTGAACCCCTGATGGGGGATCCACATCATGCAGCACATGTCGCACAGCCGCAGGGGACGCGGCAGGATAATGGCAACGTGAAAAATATGAGTTGTGACATTTCCTGCTCGATGTGTCGGTGGCGTCGCTGGCATCGCAAACGGTTGAGGACCGAGGGCCATTTTCCTTTCAGAGTTGTGTTTTGTAGCTGCCAGAAACCTCTCCTGGAGACAGACAGGAGGGGGGTGGGGTGTAAGAGTGTCCTTGTCTCCAGCCCAGGGAAGTGTGAGTGTGAGTGTGTGTGTCCGTGTGCTCCTGTCACCGTCGGAACAGAATAACAAGAGGGAGAGAGCTGAAACAGCACAGGGGGAAGGTTTTAACGAAAGCACTAATGAGCTCTCCTGGAAGCTGAGCGGAGAACAAGGTGTGCCCAGGGCAGGACATACCTAATCAATGATTACTCACATACAGAGAACAGGCAGTGTTTCAGAGCCGATTTCAGGTACGTGTGTGCGTGTGTGTGTGTGTGTGTGTGTGTGTGTGTGTGTGTGTGGGAGAGTGCGTTCCATTTGTATTCTGCAAGAGTACTCAGCTATCTTCTTGCGTTCTGCTGGATACAACATTATTATCCCCAACCTACACAATGTTCTAGATCCACCTCCCTAAAGAGTCAGTCATACATTATTAACTCGCTGAGAGAAGTCGTCGCCGACGGCTGCGGAGCCTTCACCAGTAAAGATGAGTGTTCTGTGCTTTACAGTGCTCTGAGGTACCAGTTCACTGTGCTGACACCCCAGTTAGCAAAACTGAAAAAGCCCCTGAGGCCACTTTCCTAAAAGCGATGTACAGGAGGACTGAGCCACAGCACGGAGATCTTAGGGCTTAGTGAGGCTTCTGGGAAATTCGGGTTTCATCCACAAGCAGACCTAAAAGTAGCTTGGTTCTCACTGAAAAACAAGGATGTGTTTGTTACATTGTTATCTTTTTCTTTATATAGTATTCAAGAGCTCAGTTTGTACCTTTTCACCAGCAAAGCCATTAAGATGGAAGAGATATTGTTTGTATATAGAAAATGTTACTTTCTATGTAGCCATTAAAGCTAAACGAGCAGAGACAGCCGAGCACTTTAATTCTCTGCTGATACGAAAAAAGGCTGATATACCATGAAGGCATGAGGAATCTGATGAATATTCTAAAATATGTAAGAATACGATACATACCCATGGACCGTATGAGTCTGTTTTTTGTGGTCAGTTCTGGCAGTGGTGGACGAGGGGCACACGGAGGGGCACTGCTGGTATTAAAAATGCTCCCAAGCAAAGGGTGAATTGCACACTGTGGTGAAATTTTAAACATTAAACCAAAACTATGAAGGTGGTAAATATAAGAACAGTTCTTATTCATTACCCCCTTAGTGTGTAGATAAGTGACTCACTAATGCTGTATTTGAATGAAGGGACTACAATCGAGATTCAGCTTGACTTGTAAGATGGTGTTGCCTGATAGTGGAAATACTTAGAATTGCAGTAACAAACATACTTAAAATGTGGTTAATTATGCTTAATGAAATATACATGATGTTCTAAAGGATGTTTGTTTTTTGATTGCATTGTTTTTGAGATTGTTATGAAATTATGAATACTCAGTGTGTGTAAAATGCTGTTCAGGCCAGGGTAATGATTTTCATTGCCATGTATTGCCAAAAGTCAACAACTGAAAAACAACTGAAACAACTGAAAAACAACATCAAGGATAGTCAATTCAAGTAGGTTTTATTTGTCATTTCTGCCATATACCTGCCATATATAAGGTTTCATTTTTACTATGTACTGTGTGTACACAGTAAAAATGAAACAACGTTCCTCCAGGACCATGGTGCAACACAAGAGCAGGACAGAGTACAGCAACAAACACTACGAAACACAATGTACTTAAAATGTGCTTAGCCCTCCCTTAATTTACCCCTGAATATACACCAAACCCCTTCATTTAAATTAAGTGGCCATTAATTTGTGAAGCCGATCCCTTAATTTTACCTTAAAAGTGGATTTAAGGCATAAGTGTGAAGCCCCATTAATCTAAAACATAAGGCACTGATTCAGGAGGTTCTATTATTTAAGGGGCAAATTTTAAAAAGTAAGGGGAAAATTCAGTAGTTTTACCCCTTAATCAGCCTTAATCTGTGCACTTTTCCCCTTAATTTTCCTTAATATCCTGGAAATTAAGATGAAAATTAAGGTAATTTTAAGTGGTGAAATTAAGGGGTTTGGTTTCGTAGTGAATACAACTAGATGATACGAGACAAGACAAGACGACGTTCAGTACAATTTGACAACAGAGCAGAGATGTGCAAAGATTCTGCACACAAGTTACATGTGCAAAAAGTGCAGAACAGCAATAAATATGAAGTGCAAATGTAGCAGCAATACGGAATAACAATAAATGTCATTGTGCAAATTGTAGCATCAACATGAGTTGATTTAGAGTGTTTTAACCGGTAATTGAAGTCTACGTTGTCCAAGAGGGTAGGGTGGGGGGTGTTGGTGGTATGAGTGTTGATATTCTGAATAATTTGTGGCCTGGTGGTTAGGGAGTTGCCCTTGTGATCAGAAGGTCGTAGGTTCAAATCCTAGGACTGCCAACGGACCACTGAGGTTCCCTTGAGCGAGGTACCGCCCCCATACGCTGCTCCCTGGACGCTGCGTCGCTGGCTACCCACAGCTTCACTCGAGTGAATGGGTTAAATACAGGGAAGAATTTCACAGTGTTCACACTGTGAGCTGTGGTGTGTTCACATGTGTCAAAATGGCCACTTTTAATTCATAGTGAGGGAATAATAAATCTCACAGGTCGTCAATATGAGTAATGCACACATAACATGACATGGCAATATGGTGGTACAATAGAAATGCTTTAAACCACACCCACACAGACAGTGCATGAAATATCCACAGACTGTGGATGAAGTATATTGGAACAAAGTCTGCAAGAATGAAGGCTGCTCCAGTTTAGCACCTGACGAGCTGCTCAGCAGATGTGGTGCATTTCTGCTGTTACACAACGTCCTCATAAAATCACTACGCCATCGTTCCCTGCGTGTGATATTCCAGCGCAGAGAGTCCTGCTGTGATTAGCACTTCAGAGCTGGATTCAGCCAAAGCTGGCCGCCCACAGGGACTGTGGTTCACTCCACAGCTGACTTGTATATCGTCTCAGGTACTGAATATTGCATGGCCTCTGTAAAAGAAAACCCACACAAAGACGGCGTCATGCCAACTCACACTCCGACGGTCTCCTCTGTTCCGGCCTTCGGCTTTCTCTGGCAGACGGTGACTGAACCCGAGGAAACCTCTCACCTAAAGTATCTGCGAACAAGTCTAAAGTCGTTCATAACAGCCAGGGTACACTCTGTAACATAAACAAAGTCTTTTCTTCTCTCAGTGACTTTTGCTTCCCACACTAGCCTACATTGCTGACGAGTCACCGAGTTTGTCAGCACTTTGGTTATGTGGCCCAACCTGGCCTAGCTGGTACTGGGGCGATCAAGTATAGCCGTAAAACACAACAGCATGCATTTTAGCAACCAGTACCACCTGAAGGGCTGAGATCAGTTTTATTTATGGTGTATTATTCCATTGTACAGTAACTGAGCACATTTGTCCCTCGTTTGGCCAGTGTGATCTCTCGGTACCCACCTCGAGGAGGAGGGCTCGGGTTTTAGCTGGACTTGAGCATGGTACGCAGCGAGTGGGAATTCTGACCGTTCCGGAGCACAGAACTCAAACTTGATTGTCCCATTTAACAAACATGGAGACAAAGGGATGACTCTGGTGTAGAGTTGGAAATCAGGGTAGATAAGAGACTGCAAGAACAACTGGACACAACACACAAGAACTCTGAGATATTTGTGACTAAAATTGGTGACTGTCCTAATACCGGTAGAACAAAGAACCACTGAAGAATGTGGTGAGGTTGAAAAATCAGGGGTTATCTGAAGGAACGGGCCACAGCTCCATTATTCGGGCAGCTCACCAGACGAAATGGATAAAGCAGTGAGGGATGTGATGACGTAAGTAAGTCTGGATCTGGAGCATTAAGCGCAATGTGAGTTCAGGCACGGTGCCAGCGGACCGGGCCCAGTGGGAGTACATCCATAGTTTCGTCTGAAAAGAACTGGTGGCTTTTTGACCGATCTGGTTTCATATATGGTAGAACTGGTCACACATTGCACCAAAAGGCGATCTGAAAAAAGCATCCATGCATCTGAGACTCTACAAAAATGATTAGCATTGACCACAATCTAAAGTGCTTGTATCCTCTGTCAAATCGAAAGCTCCTCTAATTTCCTGAATTCAAGCATGCAACTGCGATGTGATCTGAAACTTGCATCGGCCACTTTCCACGCCGCCCAGCTGGCCTGCTATGCTGCTGACGTCGTTCCCGTCATTAAGGCGGTGATATGGAAGCAATAGTGTGAAACAGCGAATGAGCTCTAAATGAGCTCCGTGAAAGGCACTCTCCATTTCCCTCACACCGACACCATCCGCACTGATGTCATGCTCCAAATGCCAACACAATCAGTGGAATGATTAGTGCACAGCATCGTATGGCTGTCTCTGTACCAGCACCCATTCATGGGCGCATTACAGTGTTTATTTTTAGATCTCTATTATTTATGAGCTTGTTTAACTCTTAGAACACGAGCAGCACGAAAGCACAACAAAAGGTAAATACGTCAAAACAACACCTCATGTGGAAGTTCCCCCAGTCTGTGTTGATGTTCGAGGTGTCAGATGTTATGCTGAGCTTTGTTTGGTGTTCCTATGTCATGTAGAACCAAAGTTATTGTAATTTAAAAAACATATTTTTTTAAAAATAGTAATAATAACCGCTACATGCAAATGCCCATAAAGAATAAACAAAGTTCTTTAATTTTAGGTCTTAGAAACAAACCCGGGAGAACTTTCAGGACAGTCTCCGCCCATAAGTGGGTGGGCAAAACCCGAAAAGGAGTAAAGAGAGTGGCTGAGTGGCGGTGCGCCGAGAGAAAGAGCAGCAAACAGCAGCAAATACCGGTTTTAGGCTGTTTTACACCATTTAAATTTTTTTTAATCAAATTTTACTCTGAGTTCTAAAGGTTGGACTGTTTTGGCAGTTGTTGATCTTAAGACCTGCTATTCAGCACTGCTATTAATTATTCTGTGTACACGTACATTATAAAGTCAAGGTATGTGGACAACTGTCTTAAATGTTGAGGTGTTTTGGCCATGCCCTTTTCTAAAAGCCCTACGGTGAAATCAAAGCATCTAGGAGCAACAACAGGTCAGCCATGACTAGGTAGGCCACGCCAGCTTGGAGCCACCAAATGCTGAAGCATGTAAAAATCGCTTCAGGGAATGGGCTTCCACGGCTGAGCATCTGCACGCAAACCTCAGTGCCAAGTGTCTTGATTGGTGTAAAACACACAAACACTGGACTATGGACCAACGTGTTCTCTGGTCATGCCCCAGAAACTTAGTCAAGTAAATAAAGTACCTGGAATAAAGCACAGCTTGGGGTGGTGGCACAGCTGAACCCACAATCAGGTCAGAGTGTTCTGTATCTTTCATTTAGCTCAGAACGGGCAGTTTGAAAAAGTATGGGTGTTTCCCTTCCATCCTCTTCCACCTGTAAGTGCCCAGGTAGAGATTTAAACAAATACTTAGTGTTCTAGTGATCTGAAGCGGCTGACCATGTTGTGTGGGAGCCCCTATACCCTCCCAGACTGGCTGTATGTTTAAGCATCATGGGAGGAGGTACACAGCTAATTATAACTCCATTCTATGGAGGGGAAAATGTGCTCAATAAGTAAATAAACAACAGAGAAAGATGTGCGAAGACAGTCAATAAGCACTGACCTTTATGAAAGCCTCCTGCTAGCCGAGAGGGCGGGGGAATCCAGCATCGGCGGCCCCCGCTTATTACATTCTTACACAATCATCTACCGGATTAAAGCTCATAACATGCCTGTCCTCCTTTGGGCACCGCTCAGCACTTCTGATGAGAGGAGGTGCAATAATAGAAGAGCCTCTCCCTCTTCTAAGGTCATTTCAGACTGTCGAACCGTTTTAATTCCCTTCATCGAATGTGCCGCCTCGAAAGCATTTTCTTTTGGGAGGGACGAGGGCCAGACAGGCGACCTCTATGAGGGATGTTCCTCTCCGGAGCCTCAGAAGCATTGTTCTAGCCAGGCAAACGTAATCAGTCCTGGATCCGCTGAGTACCTCAACCCTATTACAGTGGCAAGCCAAGACAATGCAAGTTTCTTCTTATGGCACATTTGAATACCCAGAGGTCATTCGCTGTGCTGTACAGAGATAAAATAAGAATACAAGCATGAAAAGAAAAGTAAGCATAAAATTGATATTTTATAGAATGAAAGCAGAATTTATTACAATAAGATAAGTAAAGGTAAATAAAGCAGTATAAAAGAAACATGCATGGATTTTGTGCAGATCTTACTGGTTTACTTGAAAGCTGCGGAGAACTGGTTGTTTTTTAATTTCTTTTTAAAACTAGCAACAGTCGGAGAGGATCTGATCTCCATGAGGAGCTGGTTCCAGCAGTGGGCAGAATAATGACTAAATGCCATAAATGCCTGTTTTGACTTCAATCTGGGCACCACAAGCTGACCAGCACCAGCTAATCTACAAGACCTTCCAGACCTTTACTCATCAAACATCTTGGAGATACATGCAGGGTCAAAATCATTATGCAACTGATAAACAGTTAGCAGCACTTTGAACTCAATTCTGGATCTGAGTGGAAGACCGTGTAAAGGCCTGAGGACTGGAGTAATGTGTTCTTTTCTTGGTTTCTGTGTGAAGTCTAGCAGCAGCATTTTGAAGAAGATGTAGCTGCCTAATGGTCTTTTTGGGAAGGCCAGTGAGAAGAGCACTGCGATAGTCAACCCTGCAGAATCTACAGTCATGTCTGAGTTTCTCCAGAGCTTCCTTTGACACAAAATCTCTAACTTTAGCTTTGTTTCTGAGATGCCAGAATGCTGATTTAGTAACAGTTGTAATGTGATCACTGAAACTAAGATCCCCATCCACAATTACATCAAGGGTTTCAGGTAGATAGATAGATAGATATATCTTTGCCATTGTCACAAGTACAGCAAAATTTAAAAGTGCTTCCCAGTCAGTGCATCATAGAGTCTATAAAAATATAAATTACGTTCTAGAATTGCTAAAATAAATAAGAACAGAAATACCATACATACACGCTGACGTTAAACACACGATGGTTAAACTCTTGGGGAATTTAGCCAAGAGGTAGCATGTATAGGTTCAACAAAAGGGGCCCAATAATGGATCCTTGTGGGACTCCATATTGCATGATGGTATTTTCAGTCTCTATAGAGACAAACTAATCTGTGCCTTCTAAGTGTGTCCTGAACCATCTGAGGACTGTTCCCGAGAGCCCGACCCAATTTTCTAATGTGTCCAGCAGAATTTTATAAACATGTCAAAAGCTGCACTAAGATCTAGCAGTACCAAGACAGTTATACTACCCGAGTCTGTATTCAGACAAATATCAGGCCAATTTTTTCCCCTGTTCATTAATATAGACTTTGTTGTGACTGGCTGGAGCTGATGCTTTGATATTTTCAACTTTTCGATGGATAAAGATTCAAATTTTTGCTGATAGGAACTTTGTAGGTGTCACACACACCAGAACACGTGATGTCAATCGGTCTCGGAATTGACTCACGTCAACAGTATATAAACAGGAAGTCGGAGTTCCACCTCACACAGACATTGGTTTCCATGCCATCGACGTGTCCTCAACTCAACCCTCAACTCTCGGTACCATCGCCTCTCCTACCTTTCTGTGTGTGTGTTTGAGAACGAAGGTTCCTTTGGTGGGAATCTCTACTCCTATCGGAGCGTTCTTAGAGCAACTGCGTGATTAACCGGCTCTCTCGTGCATTCCGCGTTTGGGCTCTTCCGTCGCGCTACATTTGGGCACTCTCACTCAGCTTTCTGACTCGCCTTGTGACAGTAGGTAAATGTGTAGGGGAATTAGTTAGCCCATCTACGGTAGCAAAAAGAGCACGAGTGCTGTTAATGTTCTTATTCAAAACACTAGAGAAACAAGATCGTCTTGCCCCGTTTAACTTGTTGTAAATATGGAGACTTTCTTTGAAAACGTCATCATAATTCTGGCACTTAGTTTTCCCCATTCACGCTCAGCTTTTCTGCAACGTCTCTTCTACTTAGATATCACTATAATACCCTGCAAATTTCAGAGTTACAATGATTAAAACGGTTGTCCACAGTTATACTCTTTTTGGCACTTTTAGATCTAGTGTGGGTGTTTGGAACAACAAGCACATCAAAGAAAACACAGAGATGATCAGTCAGAGCTAAATCTTTAACAGTAGGAACATTGAGCCCCTTGCTGAAAACCAAATCTAATGTATGATTCACGGCAGCGACTTGAAACAATGAGATGTTTTGAGAGCAATACTGTTTACTAGAATATCCACACGCACATGCACGCACACACACACACACACACACACACACACACACACACACACACACACACACAAAACAGGGTTGCCAATCGCCATTGATACCATAAGCTATTGGTCACCACCCTGGTCCTGAAGATTTGCCTTCCTGAGAAGTTTGCAACACCACAATGTTCATGAAGTAGACTCATGAGGAATCGACCTGGAATGGTGTTTAATTAACAGGTGTTTCTTCGTCAAGAGTTCATTAGTGGAATTTCTTGC
>JBBIGA010053459.1:0-12781 GCA_037576975.1 Alestes dentex
TTACAGCTCACAGTAAGTCATACTGTGTCCTAAACCACGTCCACTAGTCTGATCCACCTTAATGAAGAGCTGGATGTGGTTTAGTTGTGGGGAAGTTTTGCAGTAAAAGATTTGGGTGACTACGCATGTATCCCTCCACCATGAATGGGTTTAGTTTTAGGACCAAAATCTTCTCAGAGCTCTGGTAGAACATCGTCTCAGGCGTCAGGCGGCGCAACCAGAAACATCTGATGGAAGAACTTTCTGTGAGGAGATTTTAGAGACTTCGGACGTCTGGTTCCATTCACCTCCACTGCAGAAATGTAGAAAAATATGTGTGATTTCAGTTTAACATATTAGGTTTTAACTTAATGTGGTGAAACATTCTTGAATAGTTGATATAATATCTGTACAGTAAAGTAATAAAATTATTCATAATGTGTATATACACTTACCCTAACGTGCCAGTAAAGATGTCCGTGTGTTTCTGTCGCTGGAGTCTCTGCACTGTTCCTTTCTGAAGAAGGCCTGTGTGTTTCACAGCTAGATCTTTTGTTCATTGTGTGTAAGCGTGTGTATGTATGTGTGTAAATGTGTGTGTGTAAGTGTGTGTATGTTTATGTGTAAAAGTGTGTTTGTAATGGTGCGTGTATGTGTGTGTGTGTGAGTGTGTGTGTGTTTGTGCGTGTGCGTGTGAGTGTGCGTGTGAGTGTGCGTGTGAGGGTGCGTGTGAGGGTGCGTGTGAGGGTGCGTGTGAGGGTGTGTGCGTGTGTTTGTGCGTGAGGGTGTGTGTGAGGGTGCGTGTGAGAGAGACTGCGCGCGTGAGTGTTTTTGTGTGTGTGTTTTTGTGAGGGTGTGTGTGAGGGTGTGTGTGAGGGTGTGTGTGAGGGTGTGTGTGAGGGTGCGCGTGAGAGAGACTGCGCGCGTGAGTGTTTTTGTGTGTGTGTTTTTGTGAGTGTGTGTGTGTTAGTGTGTGTTAGTGTGTGTGTGTTTTTGAGAGAGTGAGTGTTTTTAATGGTGTGTGTGTGTGTGTTTTAGTGAGTGTGTGTATGAGTCTGTGTGTGTATATGAGTGTGTGTATATGAGTGTGTGTATATGAGTGTGTGTGTTTGTGTGTGTAGATGAGTGTGTGTATACCTTTATATGGGCGTGTGTGCGTGTTACTGCATGACTGCTTTGTGTTACTACGTGACTGGCAGCTGTTTGCTGAGACTCGGAGGGTATTTTATTATTTTATTCAGTTTGCGATGTTGATTGGTGGAAACTGCCTGCGACTCACAAATGATTTGTTTGCTGCCTTTCTCGCGGCCCCTGAGTCTTGTGACCTTACTGGAGAACACACCGAGCGCTGACAAGCACTACATCAACAGCGGGCTCATGGCTATAAACAGGCTTTATTTGCTTTGGGGTCCAGACCACCGAAGCACAGCCACACAAAACTGTCATTAAAACGAAAACACACAGTTAAACTGATGGTTTTGGAACACATGATTAATCCCAGTTCCCACACACCAAAAGGCATTTAGCTCCCAGTTTGGAAAGGATGATAATTACTGTGTTTATCTTCTAATGGCTTCGTGGTTATGCTATTGTTGCGTTTGCTTGGTGGCACTGATAGTGTCGTAATGACCGTGTATGGTTAGGATCTCACTCACCACCAATCAAGCAGGGCTGTGAAGGCCAATAGGAGTAGATACAATACTTTTCAAATGAGAAAAACCAATTGGCATGTTCATATTTTTGACTTGACAAATATTACATTTGAATGGTCTATGCACATTTCTCTTTTTTTAAATAATGCTTTAAAATATTTTTGATATTTAATCGCATATATGTATGTGTGTGTATTTATATATATTTTTTTTATTTTTTTTTATTTATTATTTTTTTCTTTCTTTCTTTCTTTTTTTTACAGCAGTAGATTTCCCCCTAATTAGTCTGTGTAGGACGTGTCATCCCACCGTTTCCCCAGATGAATGCTCTTGTATTGATTGACCATTTGGACATGCAGATTTATGGCCCAGCTGAAGGCAGTTGGCTGAAGCCAAGTGTTCAGATTTGTCCATGTAGGGAGTAGATTTGGCTGCCACAGGGGAGCTGGCCTGCTGCAGGCTGGGACTTTTTGCTTCTTTCTCTGAGTGCTGCATAGGCTTGTCACATTCAGCTCAGTGCCAATCTCTGACAGGGTTTAGAACTGTAAGATGTTTCCAGTGCACTTGTGATTAAACAGTGTTGTGTAGGCAGGGCATTGCACTGGGCTGGTTTTGTGCACAGCGGTTGCAACAGTGGAGCTAGTCTGAGACGTAAAATTTGACGTCAAATCAACGTGAACGACTCCTAACAATCTAATGTGGTTTTGGTCAAGTGTGTGTTGATGAAGGTGTGCTGGTTATACAGTGGCTGTTGGTGAGGTATTAGCTTCCACTGTTTATTAGGTGCGTTAGCTTAATAACATCAGTACACAACTAAAGCAGCAAATGTTTCTTGACTGATTTTCTCTTAGAAAATCAAGACATTTGACTGTACTCTCAGTTACGTGACTATGAAAGCACACATGTAAGTGAACAATCTGAATATTTATTTGTGCATTTTTGATTCTAACACCTAACCTTGCTGTTATTTAAACTGCTAAGTGTCATTACATTGCTGTGCTTAACTACACCATGTAGTATTTTCAGGCATGCTAAAAACGGAAAAAATAACTCCTGCTACTCCTGCAAAATGCAAATGCTGCTGCCATCGATAGGGACACTATTGATCTGTGTCCAGGATGACCCAGCGAAATGGCTTACGGCCACACACCGTTGGTGTTGATTTGTAAGGACTTTTACGACTCATTTTAAAGACCCGGAAAATGATCAAACAGTGCCATATTTAACACCCACCGTGGTGGTCATGATGTGTGGCTCTTATTTTTTCCAATCACTCAGATTCCAGTCAGCCACAGATGAGCCTGACTCCCTGCAGCAGCCTCAGACTGACAGTGCTCTCAGGGTGCAGGCTGAGCTTTGAAGCCTTAGGGGCATTTTTAGGACAGCGGCCTCGTCCGCAGGCGCTTATATGTGTCAGTCAGCGTGTGTGCATGAACGACCCGCATTCAATCAACTGCTCAACATCAGAACACTAACCCTTAGCCTCTTTTTCCTTGATGAAAATGTGATGAGCATTTAAATAATTAACATCACCATAATGAATGTTTCACCGATTGAGTTTTCTGGGCCTCGGTGGGAGTTCACCAAAGTGAGCAGGGCAAAAATAGCTCAGATATGCTGACCAGTCCCAGCCTGATTTGACAGAGGTGGTTGTAATTGGGTATCTTATTTGAGGACGTGTGGAAGTGTTATTGTACTTGTTTTAGGGAATTACTATCTCTACTATCACAAACTTGTCATACATACTACATATTTCTGTGTGTGTATGTTTTTGTACACTTATAAGACTTTGTGGGAGAAACAGAAGAAATTAAATGGTTGAAATCCTGACAGGAGGCATGGTGGAAGGGTGCTAATTTGAGTTAAAAAATGTTTTGCACTGTGTGTTATTTCACACCTTAAAAGCACACAATAACCCCTTGGTCCGGCATACTGTTGAGCCCAGCATGTTAACTGCTTCCTGTGGCAAGGGTGACCCATGACACTTAATCTAAAGAGTTAAACAGTCTTTGTTTGCTAGCCAGACTTACAAAGCTAATTTAGCCTTGGATTTTTTATGGGTTTAATTGGTGAAGCAGTCTGCCACTGTGTTTAATCCAGATCCTATACCTTTCCTTTTGTCTACAGTTTAGGAAAGGTGAACTATGCAATTTGTCTATGCAATTTATAAATGATCAATTCACAGCTCTGCAGCATATTGCAGTCTCTAAGTTACAATGTGACACAGTGAGGAGGGTGTGATGTGGTATACAAACAGCAACATTTCTACAGATTTGGAGCTACTTATTTGTAATAGTTATGCCGAAATGTTCAAAATGATGATGTGCAAAACTAGATCTTGAAGATCTTGTTGAGAGAGCAACAAATATTCATGATTTTCCCCCCTCCGTACTTCGCTGTGGGTACGGTGTTCTTGGCCTCATACGTGCAACCCTTTTTTTTGCAAGAGTATTTTTGTTTTGTCTGACCAGCGTGGATTGTTCTGAAACTGCTCTGATTTGTCTATGCATGTATGCAAATTTCAAAGGTACATCCCTATGCTTCTTTTTTAGAAGAAATGTTTGACAGGGGAGACGATTGTAGGGCAGTTTATTGCTTATTGCTCATTGCTTTCAGGTTATCCTTCTATATTACCTTCCTTATCATTTGTCTGGGAGAAATCTTGCATGGTGCCACTGTCAAGGACTGATTGAATGTGGTTTGATTATGCTATGCACTCTCCCACATTCAAATGACTGGGCCTTTCCTGAAGTTGCTTATAGATTCTAGGGATGTAATCTGGACCTAGAACTGAAAATTCTGTTGAAATATCTGTATCAGTACACCTTTTGTAACTATATATAACACATATAGCACATGCGTATGTCTCTGTATTTAGGTACAAAAGCAAATGTGTGTGTGTCTGAGTGAGTGCTTGTACCTGCCCTAATCTTGTGACCTGTAGTCAGATCCTTGTTGCAATACTCTTGTCTTCGTGTCCTTAAAGCTTGTTAATCTTTTCAGGGTCAGTGGGTTTGGATTACAGCAGCAGGCCTCATGTGTATATTAGCTCACTAGTGGATGTGAGTGACTGCTGAAGTGTTGTTTGGACCATGATGTGTCATCTGACAGTGCAGTCTTGCAGTTTTATGTATCTGTTGACTGCTGAACAATTTTTCATCTTAAAAGTAGCTGTGTGGAAATGAGAGCACTGAAGCTGTTCAGCTGCGGAGATCAAGGACAGACTCCTGTTAATACTGCCACTCAGTGAAGTTCACTGTACTGTCATAGCTGTTACTTATTTTAGTTTATATAAAGAACTGTCTGCAACTGCAAAGAAACTATTATGCGTTAAAATGGACAGTTTCAGCCAACAATAAATGTTACAGTATTGCACCACTAAAGCATATTATGAGAAAAGTTTCTGCTGAGTTTCTCAAGTTTCTCATTGTCAGCCTGAGGGGTTCCTGTTTTGGCCTTTGGTTGTTCTTGATTGAGACTTTCAAAGTGATTATTGTCCGTTTGTTGTGCCTTTGGTTCCATTACTGATTCAAATGTAATGTCAATCATACAATGGACTGCATCGTGAGAAATGTAATGTTTGATATTCACGTCATATATCATTAGGTTTTGGGAGGCTCTTCGATCGTTTTCTTCTTTGTTTGAATGACATTCAAAATCTTGAAGTAAAAGAAGGTTCTTTTTTCAATACTGCAGTCAGGAAAAAAACTTCTAAATGTTCATTTTAATGAAACATCTGCTTTCCTACGTAGAATCATGTAGTATCAGTTGATAGCATATCGTTACTTTCTGAAAGGCTGTCTATATCCCCGGGCCTGGGTACAGTGGCTAGGCTAAGAATGAACAATCAGTTCTGAAGGGAGGGATTTAGTGAATGTTGCATTCTGATCATAATCTGCATTATATTCTTCCAGACATTTTAGAAAATCCTGTTTCCTTTCACGTTCAGGGTAACATGTTATCTGCATCTGCTCCAGATAGTAAAACAGATCCTTCGCTCTGAAATGTGGTGGGGTGAAAGTTGAGGTCTCGTAAATACAGACGTACAGAAGTACGAATATTTGAATACAATAACAAAGTAAACGTAATGGAAACTGTAATGGCTTGATACACTCCTAACAATGTCAAACACACGTCATGGCAGTGTCACTGCTGTGCTGTCAGTGGTCCACTACAAAGAATGTGGTGAGTGTATCCAGGGCTTTCTCTGAGTGAGGATGCAAAAGGAAGCCATCCCCCGTTCAGACAAAATAAAAAAATCAACCCCCTTGAAAAATGTGATCCATGAATGTGGTCATGTGAATTCCTATAAAAGACAAAATATTTTAAGGTCTGTACCTTTACCTCTGTATGGAGAGTATCTCAATGAAATGTATTTAAAGTGCATACTCAATTACCGTTGAGTATTTACAATTTGTATTTTGCTGGACGAAAAAAAATAAGCATATGTAATTTGTGACAAAATACTTTGATTGTATTTTGTGTATTTCAAATGCTTAAAGTGCCGAATCAAATATGTCATTTTACTCTCGAATAAGACAAGAACATTTTCATCAGGTTCAATATCGATCACTGAAAACTTTTGTCAGATGGGGGGTTCGGGGGTTTGTGGGGGCTCGGGGGGTGACACGGACTGATGAAACATCAAGGAGTTTCCACCATGTGTGCATCAACAAGGTTTGATTACCTAATAACACGCTGGTCTGCAGTGTATAAATGGTGCACGTCAAAAAAATCCTCATTAAAAGAATAGACCATGCCACAGCTCAGGTGGCCCCCACCCACTCACTCATACCGTGGTCCATAGCTCTGACCCGGTGACCCCTTAGAGGTTTGACTCGCATCAATCCCCCAGTTCATGTAACATTCTCTCTTCTAATCCACTGTTTTAAAGCTCAGTAAGAGAGCAGAGTTCAGTCCCAGAGAGACAGATGTGCCGGTGAATGAGAGAGCTGCAGTCATCCATCTTTTTTCTCTCCTTTCTCTCTCTTCTCAACGTCTTTGCTTTTCTCCTCTACCTGTTTTTCTCTCTTCTCTCTCTTTGCCTCTTTCTTCCTACACCCCCCACAGTCTCATGCCCTGTCCTCTAATCCTCCCTGATCCTCGTCCCCCTGTCCTTTTCCCCCTGCCCTGTCTCCGTCTCCTGGAGTTCTTGCAGCTCCCCTGTGGCTTTTAAACTCTAATGCAGAGTGATGTAATGGCGCTGTTCTGCTCTGTGCTGGACTGTAGTTAAAAGGAGACTCCTGTGTTTTTCAGTCTAATTTCAGCTGGCAGCATCTGTTACATAAAAACGTGTAACAGAAGAGTGTTTCAAGGCAACAGGTTTTGTGTCATTTTAATAAGTGCAGGGAAAGTGGTGTCCATTGCAACCAACAAGTAACCGGTGCATGTTTTAAAGCAGAGATAAAGATGAAAAATGATTTCTCTGTTTCTCTCTCTTTTCGTCTCTGTCCCTCTGTCCCTGTCACCCTTCTCTCTCTCTCTCCTTTCTCTCTATTTATGTCTCCCTCTCCATCTTTCTCTTACTCCCTGTCTATGTCCGTTTCATTTTCTTTCGTATTTTTTCTCTCCGCATCCTCCTCTGCCTCTTTATCAATCTCCCGCTCTTTCACTGTCTCTGTCTCTCTCATCACTTCTTTCTCTCATTCTCTTTTCTTTCTCTCTTTTACTACCCTTTCTTACCTTTTTCAGTTTTCAATGTTTCTCTCTTTATCCCTCTTTTAATCTGACACTCTTTCTCTCATTCCTCTCTCCCTCTCTCTCTCTCTCTCTCTCTCTCTCTCTCACTCTTTATCTCTACCAATCTCCCAATCACTCTGTAACTTCTCTCTTTCTGTCTTTATCTGTTCTCGTTTCATTTCGTTGTTCTGTGGCTCTGTCGCTTTCTCTGCCCTTTCTCACCGTTCGCTGTGTTTCTCTATTTATCCTTCTTTCTCCCTCTCTGACCCTCTCTCTCATTTCTCCTTTTCTCTCTCTCTCTCTCTCTCTCTCTCTCTCTCTCTCTTTCGTTCTCTCTCTCTCTCCCTCTCTCAGGAGAATAAAGGTAATTAACTGTAGACAGATGGAAGGGGGGCAGGAAGTGCACGCAGCACAGCCACAAAACCTCATAATTACACTTCTGTAAATCGCTGCAGTAAGAGTACCGCTGGCCGTTCATTACATAACAACCGTATGGACCAAACCACAAGAATCAGTTCTGCAGATGACCCATTACTTTTCTTAACACACCTCTGCTGTGATTCACACCACTGAATAGACTTTTAAAATGAAGGTGACTCTAAAATCATGTTCAAGGACAAATTTGTCTCTTCAGTGTTTGATGTATGTTAAGTGGGAAAGCAGCATATATATGTGTAAGGACGAATATGCCGTTCAGCCACATTAGTGTTCTCTGACATTTCAAGCATAAATGCGCTTTTTGCAAGGTTTGCAAGGCCACGAATCTACTAGAACAGTATAACTGTCCTTGAAACAGTTATAACTGTCCTTGAATTCACATTTACACTAGGAAAACTCAAGAAAACTATACAATATCAAATCTCTACTACTGCAAAGTTTATAAATCTGAAGAATTTAGCCGCACTGCAATTGTATAGGCTACACCCATGTTCTAGGCTTGGAATCAGGGACAGATGATGCTGGAGGCCTGCCCAAACTCCAAATGTGGAGACATTCTAAACAAACCTTAATTAAAATTAAACATTAATCCACATTTGTATTTGTTTTCACTGAGTTATGTTCTGAAACAAAATAATATATATATTAATGTGCAGTACTCTGTTTTATTTACACATTCCACTTTCTGTGTAAGTTCTGTATTTCTGAACTCAGACTCAAAACATGATTTTTGTCTTTTTCTTTTAAGCCAAGCCAAGTAATAGCAAAATCAGAAGTAGTACCACAGACATAGAAGTGTTCATGCTAACAGTTGATACATCATTAATGTACCAGACACCATAAAGGCCTTATAATACAATATTTTTTTATGTTGCTTCGTTCATTTTTCCATTTGTGTTTATTAAACAACTGTTCATTCACCTGTTTTTATCTGAAATGATTTGGTCTAAGGTTTTTTTTGCCTGAATCTGTTTTTAATGAAAATTTTTTTAAAAATAAATAAATAAATAAAACAAGTCCCGGCCTCACGCCCATTGGCCTCAGGACAGGCTCCGGGTACCAGCGACCCTAGTAAAGATAAAGCGGATACAGAATATAAATAAATTAATAAAACAAAACATTTGTAGTTATATTCATGTCATTTTTGTGTGCGGTTCCATACTGGATACATAGTTGACATGAGGCTATCCAAGTGCAGTGTCAGCTCAGAATCCATGTCGTTTTTTTTAAATGATACATGTCATCATCAGCATGTCAGAAGCTAAAAAGACAAAAATGTGCATGGCTGTCATTTTAGGGTAGATCTTTTAAATCTGTTCCTGTCAGTGACAGATAGGAGTTACTTACAAACAAGCACGAGCAATTTTGAGCAATTAATCTGTTCATTATTGATTACTTATGGATCAGTTATTATTTTTTAAGCAACATTTTGTCAACTTCTATTATTATTGCTTTTTGCAGACTGTGAACTATTACTATATAAAACCATCTTTCATCCTGTAGAGGAGGGGGAAAGGGCAGAACCAGGTATTTCTCTGCTCCTCACACCTTATTCAGCTCATGGAGGGTCTGCTAATTACCTGATGAGTAGAATCTGGTGTGTTAGAGGAGAGGAAACACTGACCTGTGCTGAGCGGCAGGTGTCTGGGACATGAGTTGAACTGCTGCTGTGATGAATTACACTGAGGAAGGACACTGGGGCTGGGGAGGTCAGTGTGGAGCTGCAGTGTTGGGGCTTCAATATTCATAACCCCTCTTTTAGCTGGGGAGGGAAATGCTGCTGAATCATGGCATTCGGCTTTCTCAGCAGCTCTTTGGATCTTCTCCCACATGATCAAGGGCAGACATCTGACCTTCCTCCGCTGTGGTAGTGTCCCGAATTTTGCAGCATAGGAAGCTACACTAGAAACCATTCACACCCCACTTTTATGATTCATCATTCTGCAGTTCGCACATCTTTAATGTCACCACGCTATAACTGCCTATTGGGGGGCTCCATGGTATAGTTGGTGATAATTGCTCATATTTCTGACTGGCAGAAAAGTTGGTACAATCAAAAGTACAAAAAGCATTAGTTGTTACAAAAAGCATGGTTGTTAGTGCATGGCTGTCGTTGTCTCAGCATAATGAAAGAAAGACTTTTGCCCAACCCTAATACGGGGCCTGGAATAGGGTTAATGTACAAATAAAGGCACAATTATGTACAATCCTGTTAAAAAGTATTTACAACCCCCTTCATTTTTGCAAAACACAGTTTTGAAACGATCTTGTCATTTATTGAAGGGAAACATGTAATTCGCCCATGGTAAAAAAAAAAAAAAAAACCCTTAACCTAATTACTGACAGTGCCTAATAACTGCAGCACTTTCTTTCTCATCTCTTCTGAAATTTCTTTTGGTCGAAACATAGTGTGCTGCTTGTTGAGACCTTGTAATCTGCTTCACATTGCTGGAAAGATTCTATTTGAGTGATGTTAAGATTCAACAGGGAGGACTGTAATCAAGCCTAGGCATGTCGAGTTTAATTGATCTCATTTATCAGGTACATTTGGTTCATTAGTTGATGGAATAACTAAATGAGTAATTACTTTTTACACATGTCAGTCACATATTGGTGGCTTGCTGCTGGCCCATGGATGGCCTTTTTATAACAGAGTGGGGAACTGAGAGGTTTTTTCCTCAGCCTGTGCATTCGTTTTATGTCACATTATATATCTGATATTCATTTATTTTCTGACTTTAATTCCAGATTTTATGGCGATCTTGTTTTATTGCACCTTTAAAGGTCAGTTTTAGAGTGTAACTGCAGGGAAGGACATGCTAGCATCCTCCCTGACAATTACAGCACAATGCTATATGAAAGCGAGAAGGGAAAGCTTGCATTATGTTGACAGTTCTGACATTTCCCGGTGGTTTTTAGACTTGCTCGTGCATGCAAAGCTATGCTGACATCTGTCTCCCCTGGTTGGTTTGGATTTTTGCCTCCCAAAGCGTCCAATTTAAGTAGAGTCCTGCATTTATGTGGAAAGCGTGGGTGCCTGGTGAATGCCACTGAATGAAACTGATGTTATGAACAAGGCTCCATCCAAGCACAGTGGACCCAGTGATGCACCGGGCAGTACTTTGAAACAACATTATTAAGAGTCCAAGCACTGCAGACTCTGGAAACATTTCTTTTGTGGCTGTTTGGGGTTTGGGATCATGAATTTCTATGACTCATTTTGATTCTGATAAAGAAAATGGGCAGTTGCAGTCTTAGTTTTATTATAATTTACTTACTTGCTGTTTACCTAAACAGCATCACCCTGATGGGGTTAATGAACACACTGTTGTAAAAACACACATTGCGTTACAGATGAAGCATTCAGAGAAGCAGCCATAAGTTTTGACAGAACAATAAGAGAAAATCCTACTAACAAGGCTGAAGGACTTTGTGCCACTAGCTGGATCTAGATTACATCGAGCACTTCTGACAAGTTGTTCACAAATTAAACACAATATCACTATTACTTATAAATATGATAACAATAAAAAACAACACTGACACTATTTATGACTTACAAATGTGCCACTACTGTTGTGGCTGATCATCACTCAAAACACTGAGCAATACCGTTGACTTGTGACATTGATTTATTAACTGAGCATGTGTTTAGTTTAGGGAAACCCCTATGTATCAGGGAACATTTGATGCTTAAGAGCCTTGTTAACACACTCTTTGGTTGTGAGGGTCACGCAGAGCAGTGTGTCCAGTGATCCTTCTCCTCATCGACCAGCTGGATCCATCACTTCCTGGTGTCCCAGCTGGATACATCACTTCCTGGTGTCCCAGCTGGATCCATCACTACCTGGTGTCCCAGCTGGATCCATCATTACCTGGTGTCCCAGCTGGATCCATCACTACCTGGTGTCCCAGCTGGATCCATCGCTACCTGGTGTCACAGCTGGATCCATTGCTACCTGTTGTTCCAGCTGGATTCATCACTACCTGGTGTTCCAGCTGGATCCATCACTACCTGGTGTCACAGCTGGATCCATTGCTACCTGTTGTTCCAGCTGGATTCATCACTACCTGGTGTTCCAGCTGGATCCATCACTACCTGGTGTCACAGCTGGATCCATCGCTACCTGGTGTCACAGCTGGATCCATCGCTACCTGTTGTTCCAGCTGGATCCATCGCTACCTGGTGTCCTAGCTGGATCCATCACTACCTGGTGTTCCACTTGGATCCATCACTACCTGGTGTTCCACTTGGATCCATCACTACCTGGTGTTCCAGTTGGATCCATCTCTACCTGGTGTTCCAGTTGGATCCATCACTACCTGGTGTCCAGGACCTCATGATTTACAAATTAAGTCCTGCCTATTAGATGGTTATTATGACTCATAGCAGGGATCCCCAGTATCACAGTAGCTCCCCTCATCAAACACACTTACTAGGTGTGAACCAGGTGTGTTTGAGCAGGGAACCCACCCAAATGTGCTGGACACTGGTCCTCCAAGACAGTAGTTAGGAATTCCTGACCTATTGTAAACACTGGAAAATGGATTTTGTGGTTGTTTGCGTGCATGACCATGCATTTTTATGTCAGATTCCGATCCTGATTGGCCAGTGGAGAATTCTTTTGTCTGATTTTCACCACTGGCGCTGGTGTCTTCGTGTAACTGAGGACTAAGTTCCAGTGTCGCACTGAGAGTCACTGGGTGTGTGAGAGAATCAGAGCCTGCGAGGTTTCATGTTATCGTCTCCTTCTGTCAGTGTAGATCCATCTGCTCCACACACGCACACACACACACACACACACACTTGCGTGTCTGTGTGTGTGTGTGTGTGTGTGCATTTGTGCTTGTGTGCATGTGTATTCCAAGGCTCAGCTGCCATCAGAGAAGTGACATCAGGCCCACTCTGTTTGTGCGTTTGTGTGAGAATATTCATGACATGCCTTCTCAAAATTTCCCTCTCTCTCTCTCTCTCTCTCTCTCTCTCTCTCTCACACACACACACACACACACACACACACACACACACACAC
>JBBIGA010053467.1:0-12780 GCA_037576975.1 Alestes dentex
TATTTGAACTGTAACTGTGTAACTGTGTTAAAGGGAACACTGCTGTTAAAAAGCTCCTTATTTGTTTAAAGTGTTTGAAAACCAAATGTTATTGCATTTTTGTTCATATAGCAATACTTTAAAAATAAGTGCGCAATACACTACTTTTGAATTAAGTATTTAATTTTACATATAACAATGCAATTAATCCCGATTAAAAAATTTTATTCGTTTCCCAGTATTAATATTTATATATACATACAGCAAGTTGATTTCTCCACAAAATCTGGTCTTAAAGGTCATATATATTTCACCCACTTGGTCCAGAGTCATTTTTCTGAAGATAAAGAGTGTGTGTTATCTTTTCCATAATATTAATATTATTTACTATATCTATACACTCTTAGATTGTTGGGGGTTTGGAAAGTAACCAACGGCTGCTTAATGGTGTAATAAAAAAAAATCAAATAAGCCATTTCCAGCTAAACTCCTGACAGCATTAAGGAGCCCTCGGCTTGCTGAAAAGGGACTCGAACCCGAATTGAGTATGAATTTTTTTATATAGCACGTTATCATACACAAAAGGTTCTTCAGTGTGCTTTACAGATATAGAATACACAATCAGATGGGATAAAATAATTGAAGAAAAAGAAGGAATACATAAAAGAAAAAAAAAATGCAATAGGTGTGCAAATGTTTAAAAGAAGACGGAGGAGAATAGTGCATGTTTTAGCAGCTTTTTATAGCTACAGTTGGTGCACATCTGATATTGATGGGCAGTTTGTTCCAGCAGTGAGCTGCATAGTGACTAAATACCATTTCACCATGTTTAGTTTCGGCTCTTTTCACCACTAGCTGACTATTGCCAAGGTTTATCATTCAAATATCATCATAAACTGCATGCCTGAACATGCACTTTCTTTAGTTTTTCATTGTTCACATTTCATGTGGTTTCCAGTACTGTATTACTCACTGGTATCGATAATAAAGATCAAAACAGTAGTAATAGTTCTACGGAAGTCTAAATTGTGTCCCTACTTTTGCAAAGAATCATGTGAGTTGAGGCAAGTGTGTGCTAAGGCATGCGGTTATCAACATGATGGTAAGTTTCCATTATTTCTCAGCTACATTACCCGCAACGCATCAGTGCTAAAACTAAAGAGGTGAAACATCAGCCATGTCTTTGCTCTGTCAGCTATAGTTAAAAAAAAATCAGAGCTACGTGTAGTCTATAGTCTTTAAAAAGTTCCTTTACAAAAGTCTCATGCCACTCCTCATTTCTTAAAAGTTCGCTTTGAATCATCTTGGTGCAGAAACTGTCTTATCTTTGCCATATTGAGTAGATTAAAAGAAAAATGGAAACAAATGTTTTACTGTGACAGGCAGCAAAGTGCCTAAAGATACAAGGAGCCTAGATAAAGGAGTTCCAACCACTCAGCATTCAGCACCACCAGTATACTGATCACTGCCTGATCATCTGGAATCATCTAGCAAATTTTATCTCTTATTTGCACTGAACTGTTCAAGAATACATTGAAAGTACAGGAAAGTCTGGATCTGTGAAAGCAAAATATGAAGAAAGGAGAGGTGGCTCAAGATTTTACTTTCACAGATCCAGACTTTCTTGTAGTTTCAATGTAGTCTTGAACAGTTCAGTGCAAGCAAAATATGAAGAAAGGAGAGGTGGCTCAAACATCTTGAATCTATACATGTAGGCTCTACCATCCTAGATAAGGTGTAGTGTTTGGCTAAATAGGGATTTTTAGATCATCTTAAGTATTATACATGATTATAAACATCTTGAACAGTTCAACATGCTTCCTATGCTGTATAATGAAATGTTGTATCACAGAGCATCTCAAATACTCAGATTCCTTTACAGTGGTGATGAATGGAATCAGATGTCTCCAACACAAATACAGATGTTTCATTCACTGTCGACCCCTGTGAGGGAGCTTTTTAAAGGTCAGACGTCTGGTTCCACTAACCACCACTGTGAAGTTCTGACTCAGACCCATTCTGAACCACTGTTTACATTTCAACCATCTAATTATGCAGAAATTGCTGGAATCACCTTTAATGTATTTTTGATTGCACTTAATGTGTTTGTAAAGTTTTCTAATGTTTTTCTATTCAGGGAACCAGTAAGAGACCGATGGAGCTGCTTCTCAGTTTGGTGGACGAGTACTGGGCTGGGAAGAAGAATCACAACACTAAGTACTTCTTCAGTAAGTGATCTTCTACACAAAAAGCCCTACCAGACCTCACAAACATAGTAACACATGCTTTCCACATTTTGCTTGTGTCTCCGTTCGCCCACTCAGATAAAACAAATACTACATAGCTTTGTTTACATACTTTTACATTATTATAGCTTGGTTTACAAATTATTGTAATACTTTTTGTGGGTGTATGGGTTAATTACGTCACTTGTTTCATTAGGACATTCCTCATACATGCATGTATACTCGGACAGTGAAGTGACTCCGATTCTGATTATCAGGCCACTTCTGTCTGTGCAAGAGATTTCCCATTTGCGTCTTTGTTCCTGTCCTCAGAATTCTTCGGTGTAGGAGGGGTGCATGGATTTAGTAGTGGGTGTAACTTCACTGCTGTGTCAAAGTAGTAGATGAATGTATAATAGTAAAATTGAGAAACAGTAACATTAGGACCATCACAATTCACTGCATTAGCAGTGAACCATGGATTATTTTGCCGATTCAAGTGCTTTATCATATACATGTAATTTATAACGGCAAACCTTTAATTTGAATTCATATACATGAAACTACTGGTGTACGTATCCTTCCTTTCAGTGATGCACACAAAGCAGCTCCCTTTGTGGAGAATGTTTATAGCAGTTTTATAATGACCTGCAGCTCCCCTGTTTGTTCGTCAGATTTAAAAGTAATGAAAGAAAATGTAAAGTTTAATCACTTAATGAACTGTCATTTAAAGTGAAAGACAATGTAGAGCAGACAGGCATATTTACAAACCCTCGAACCGCAAATGTAATCCTTCAGCTTCAGTGTAGTTTGCACTGAAGCTGCAAAGCTAATGTAACGACTAATGAGCAGTGGAAGCTTATATTCCACCAATTAGCATCATGCTAACTGTTTATATCCCTAAAAGCACTAATTTCATTTGTGCTCTACAACTTGCGTCTGCAGTGCAGGCTGTCCGGATCCTCTGCATGATGGAACGCGAGGTTGAAAGTGGAGAAGAGGAGGTGAAGGCCCTGAGAGAAGAGATCCAAACACTGAACAACCAGTCGGAGCTGCAGGACAGAGGACGTCGCTCTGAGATACAGAGTCTCTCAGAGCAGCTCCAGAGAGCGCATGGCTGCATCGTAAGTACCACTCAGAGGTTTGAATCAGTCAGGATAAGTCAATGATTCAGAAATGATCAATTCATTATATCCGATTAATCCAGTAACAAGTCATTTTAGATCTGCTATTCTATATTTAACATTTTGGCAACCATAAGGAGTTACTCAGGGATAAATGATATACAGTAATTATCTGCTCATGGTGTATTTTTATGATGTGATTGCCACTTTTGAAAAATGAGAAATTGTGCTTATTCATTTTATTACTTAAAGCAGTCATTTTAGAATATTGGATTTAGCGATCATTCTGAATTTATCATTCTTTTATTTATTTATTTTATTTATTTATTTTACTCAATTATTATAATTGATGATAATTGTAATTATATTGACTTGAAGAGAGTCATTACTGTATTTTTATCATTGAAAACACTCATCCTGTCATGTTGAGCGCTAGTGTATGTGAATGTGAAGTGGGTTAGCTATTAATAACCTAAAATGAAAAGCCCTTTTTTGCACCATATTGACCTGGTCATTCTGACAGATTGTAATACGCTGCAGGAAGTGTAGGGGTGATACAACACGTGTTCAGTAAATAATGAAAGAACACATAATTTGTCAAACAGACAGAACTGGGTAAACGGAGCTGATCCTAAACTGGTCCCAGTTCCTATTTGGTCAGTACTGAAATCTGGAGAATCCCCTGTTCAGACGGTGGTGCTGTCGGTGCTTCTGCAGCGTTAGTACACTCTAACACAGCTGCGTTTTCAAATGGTGGATGCTGGATTGGATCAGTGGAGGGACGGAGCGGCGCTCTGCACATCACTAACGCACATTTGTTGATAAGAACATTTGTAGTGATGCTCCTCCCTCATTATATAATCAGGAAACTCAGTTTGTATCTTTATTCCTCCAGAATATCACAATTCAAAAACTGCTGAATCTACTCATGTCTTTTCATGTGACTGTTTCATTTTCTGCACCAGATTATGGAGGGTGGAATCACTAAGGGTATCAATAGGTTTATTTTGTCTTATCTTAATATTGGTATCAGTACAGTCCTAATTATACTCATCACTAGTGACAAAAGGGCAGAAGTTGATATGGGTAGATTGACTGATTTAATAGTTTTAGGTGAATTGATTACAGCTATACTCATTAGAAACAACTTTGGTGTGACAGTCAACACCTTTGTGTAAAGCAGGTGTGTCAAGCTCTGGTCCTGGACGTCAGCACAGTTTGATGGTTCTCCTCCTCAAACACATTCACTAAACCTGACAATTAACTGGTGAGGTGAACCAGGTGTTTCTGAGCAGGGAAATCACCAAAACCTGCTGGACCACGACCCTCCAGGACCAGAGTTCCACACCCCTGGTCTAAAGCCTGCTCTCTTTTTGTATTGCAGGAGCACCTGGATGAGCAGTTGAGGAGTGTTTTGGAGGAAAATGTGTCCTTGCAGAAGCAGCTGATCAAATTAGAGCAGAAACTCCTCTCTGACCAGCTGAGGGAAATGTCAAACACTAAAGACTGAGGTGAGTTCGCCAGCTTCCTTACAGCTTTGCTTTAGTGAGTGAGTGTTTTAAGTGCAGGCATAAACGTGTACCTGAAGGGGTGTGTCTTGTAATGGTATAGAGAGAATATCTTGAAGCTTTTTTTTTTTTAAAAAGGTGGGGTTCAGTGTGATTAATTAGAAACAGGTGAATGGGAGAAGGTTAAGGTGTTGAAACATGCACATTGCTGTTTAAATGCTCATAATCCCTACGTATTATAAACCTCTTAAATCTCTCTGCGCACATACACACTCCTGAAATCTCTACACATACAGGCTTTACAGGCACCCCATAATGAATGACGTAATAGTTTTCTGAAATGAGAAACGGTATTTTTCTCTACTGAAACCTATTTTGCTGATTTAATAAACATTAACCCATTCATGTCCAACCAACTTTTAATTAGATGAGGAAAAACATGCTACAGAACACGTTCTGATTGGTCTACAGCGATAATTTAGTACAGTTACACCTTCAATGAACATCTAACAGCCATGTGAGTTTTCTTTATTTTTACTACCTTTATTAATATATAAAATTTAGAATACATGCGGACCAGAAATGGAACTTTTCATGGGCATTAATGGGTTAAATATCTAAGAACATTTCCAAAACCCAGAATGGTCATCACTCCGTGAATACACAACCGATTTGTTATTTAACTTGAGTTTAAGCCAGAACACAAAAAGGTAAGAAATCACACAGTAAGTCTTTGTTTTTGGGTGGACTGCTCCTGTAAGCATTATTTTCAATATGATGTAATAGAGTGAAACAGATGACTCTTGTAGGAGAAATAAATGAAAACCAGACGGTTCCCCAGGTTAGATTTTCTTTTTTTAAGGTCCTCCCTTTTTTCTTTTCTTTTCTTTTTTATTCTGAACAACGCTACAAAAGACGGACAAAGTTATGGTCTTAAACGTTACCGTGACCACATAACATGCAGCAGGGCACTGTAACACATGTAAAACTAGTTATATGAAAAAGAAGACAAGATTCCTTCCTCGAAACAGAGGGATTACAGTATTTGGCATTTAAGCACACAAATAACATCAAAAAATCATCCGTTACACAACAACAACAACAATAACTTGCAATTCCATATAAATAGTCACTTCTTAAGCTGGGAAAAGCAGGAGCGGTGCGTCACGATATCTGAAAAATAGACGTTCTGTAGAAGAATATGTCTGTACATGCTGTTCCCTCCTCCCCAGAAAGCCGCTGCCTGTCCTTACTTCGTCAAATTTGAAAAGAGGAGCTGGTGGGAGAGTTCTGAGCTTTTTATTTAAAATTACTGCATTTTATTTATCTGCTTTCATTTATTAAGTGCTTTTATTTTGTAAACATTGTTCATTAGGCTGGAAAAATTGCACATACCAAAAAGGTTCCATGATAGAAAAAAAATTAAATTATTACTTCTGATATTGAAACCTAGAAAAAAATAAGTATTTTGAAGTAAAATGAGTTCAGAGCATTGTAATTATTTTTTTGTAGATAAGTAAAAAAAAACAAAAATGGCTTCTTAGACCTGAATGAAAATCACAATTCAGTATGTTGTACTCTATCTATATTACTGTATAAGACTGTTAATGTACCCTAATATAAAAAATATCAATGTATTATTTATGACCCTGACGCCCTTGCTCATCGCACTTTAAGAAAATTTTATTGTGTACAAAAAACAAAGCATTTGAGCCTTGCACTTGATCGTCAGATCTGTACAAACGCTTCTATATGTCTGCCAGGTAAGTTATAATTCCATATATCGTCCTTGTATTTTAAGTTTTGTCTTTTTTATATATATATGTGTTTTTACATACTTTAATAATGCCAGCTGCTTTTTATGCTGTGCCAGAATTAATTCATAATGAATTTAACTAATAGAAATGGTCCAAAATGACATCAAAGTACTGCTGCATTAAGTTCACTTTTTTCCCTTCTGTGAAGTTACTGTAAGTTATAACTGTCAGTTTGAAGGTCTTGTGCTTTAGTAGTCTGATCTAGAGCGGAGAAGGTGTGTAGCTGAACGAGTGTGGGATGCTTGTCTGAATTCCTGCTTCCGGTCACTCCAATGTCAGTGCGTTCCCTCATGGTGACAAAAAAAGAATAAGAAAAGCCAGTGTCGATATTACGGCATGAAAAATCCATACAGTTACACTATACATATTCTTGACCTTATATACTGGATAGAAACAAACATGGACAAAATGTTACAATCTCAAATCACCAGCGACCTCTTTACGCACCAAGCAAGCATATGAATAAAGCATCCAATCTTCTTAATAGTAAAAGATGCACAATAATTATCAGTAGAATTCTTTAAAGCTCAGTTAATTAGCTCCTGGGTTCTGGCAGTGGAGTAGACCTGGGCTTAATCTGCCCTAAATTGGGCTTTTGGGAAAACAAAAGTAATCTGACCACAGGGAAAGGTGCACAATAAAACACACATAAAGGTCAATATTAAACAGGAACAAAGCCACCAAATGAGCCATGAACTGTACATTTGAAGTTTGGCGCGTGGTGCCGTGGTCCTCATAGTGTTTTTCTCCGGTCTGAAACGATCTGGGTAGGTATTTGTAAGACTTTTCCGATTTTAGTTGAAGGATGGAGAGCGAACTTGGGTTCAGGAATGTACCAGCTGGTGGCGTCTCTGTAAACAGCGTTCCAGTTCTCGGACAGCATAGGAAAAGGAACGGAAAACGGATCTCATTCACAGAAAATAAGAGATATAAATTTCCTCGATTGGAAATGAAAATACTATCCTGTTGTGCTTATTTTTTCTTGTTTTTCCTGTTTTGTTCGTTTGCGGAACAGGGAAATTTCACATGGGCTTCTGTGGAGGTTTGGGTTGGACCTTTTTTTCGTACGAGCCAGCATGTTTGTACCCCGAGACGTAGCCGGATGTGTCCACCATGTCGACCCGGCCGGCTTTGCCCTTCCCACGGCCCGTCTCGTCGAAGCGCTCCTTGTGGGAGCCCGTGAACTTGCTGGTGTCGGTCAGCCGTGACACGGTGGGGGACGCCACGGCCCTCTGGGGGATCAAAGACAAAAACTTGAAATGAATATGACAGATTCTCCCAAAGGACTCAAATTCCACATCTTTTCCTGTTTTTGTTTATTTTTTCCAATAGTTCACCCATCTGTGTGGTTTTAGGCACTAAAAATAGTTGCAGTTCATTTTCCAACTTCTGTTTATTTATTACGCAAGCTGTTTTTGCTGCTGTGCCTTTAAGACCGATAAATGTAAATGACCTCTGCTCTGATTGGCCATTTTGACTCATTCAAAATGCACTTCAGACTGTAATCCTAAGAGACATGGGAGGAAGTTTGTTTTCCGACAGCCATGAACAGCACAACATTTCATCATTTTCTCACATCTTACACTCTGAATCTGTTCATGTGTGACATCACAACCATAATTATTTAAAAAACAGGGTGATATGCAGCTTTTATAGTGAAATTGTCTGGTATGTTTGTTTTTAACAACTAACATTCACAATACTGACTGTGTATGATATTTTATGTATTTTAAAAGAAAATTCTATTTACCAAGACGTGGGCCCTTTAAAATTTGACTATAGTTTTAAGTTCCAAGTACGTTCCCTGGGTGGTAGTACTTAAAAGGAGTTTGATGTTTTACAACAGTTTATAAAAAGCTGGGCAAACCAGATCTTGGCGCTCCTGCTTTGAGATGCTGTAGAGAAGCTTTCATTTTTATACACCAACCTAATATGAGTTTAAAAAGACCATTCTCCATTTTAAAGGGTGATTTAAAGCCATTGATGTCACTTCCTTGATTTAACTGGGGTTTATTTGCACTGTCGCTGGTGGATTATAATACTTGGGCTTTCTATGGTCTTATCAGACACTCAAAGCCAACAGATTTGCACTGGTCATTACCGTGACTCCAGAAATAATGGGCGATTTCCCTTCTATCATCTTGAAAACCTCCTCCGCCGCCTCCTCGCTGGTTTTATCTTTGAAGCGCTTCCTTGCCAGCTCGGACAGGGCCTCCCTGAACTGGCAATATGTGATGGTGCGGCTAGATTTGTTCCTGGAAAAAAAGGGCAGTTAATCAGTGGTCACGTACAAGGAGCACTGGACACCATGAAGAACACAGAGAGTGTGAGATGGAAAAGAGTAAGACTAAAGAAAAGCAGGTTTGTTCCATGTAAAAGCCTGTACTTCTGTCCCAACCGGGTTTCCAAGGAGAACATAGCCCATAATAAACACCACCATGTGTGATAACACAAACAGGCCGGGTGCGAGGGCTGCCCCGCCGCAGAGCCTCGGGAAACATCGCCTGAGTGAATAAGATCTAAAATCTCCAGATGTTGCTTCCAACTCTTGACACCTCACTGTGATTGAGACCTGGAATCTTTATTACACTGGCTGACAAAAAAAGACACTTCAGTGATGGATACCAAATTCTGAAAGCTAAAGATAGCTTGTCCCGTTTGAATATCCAGTTTTTCTTGTGTTCCCTCTTCTTCAATTGACTAGCAAAATATTTGTTTTATTCAAAAGAAAAGCTGAGGTCCGTGAACACACCGTGAAGTTCATCCACTAGGCTACTGTGCTGGTACTCCCTCTTGCAAAATGTAAACACTCCCAAAACCACAGATATAACAGAAAGGAGGAGGTGTGCTGCACTTTTCTGCAACCATACACACATTTCTGGGCATTTTCTAAATGTCCATGTAAATACGTTTGTGACGAATAAAACCGAATCTAGGAAATCTGATCCATTATTTCGGGGATGAATATATCTGACTATGCCGATATCCATGCTCACCTTTGTTACATTTAGTAACTTGCAGTACTTGAGCCACCACTCATTTCTTCATATTTTGCTCCCAAAGAGCCAAAGTTTCTTATATTTTCAATGTAGTCTTAAGGAACAGTTCTCCAGGCTTCCTGAAGGACTTTCAGTCCGGTTTCAGTCCAGACTCATTTTCAGTCGAGTTTCAGAGGAATGTTTTTTGTGTGTTAAGCCACACAGAGACCTATGTATGAATCATTCAAGCAGAACAAAGCAGTTCTAGCGTAAGTTGTGAACCAGTTAAGAACCAGGAGCAGATGATTCAAGATGATCAGGCGGTGATCAGTATACTGGTGGTGCCGAATGCTGAGTGGTTGGAACTCCTGTATCTAGGCTCCTTGTATCCTTAGACACTTTACAGCCTGTTAAATAAAACATTTGTTCCCATTTGTTTCATTTAATCTACTCAATATTACAAATATAAGACAGTTTGAGAGGCAGAAAATAGTATTTTTGCACCAACAAGGTGATTCAAAGCAAAATATAAAGAAATACGGTGGTTCAAGACTTTATTGTTGTATTTCTTGCTCTTTTTCATTCAGACTTTGTTAGTTTGGCACCATAAAAGCGTTATAATGTACGATGTGTTACTTTGACAGTGAATAGAGGGAATGGGTCCTTTCAAGCAAATTGCGGTGTGAGACTCTTGTACTCGTTTCTTTCTGAGTGCCAGTAGAGATTCTGAGGCAGACATCTTTAGAATGGGACCCCATTCGCTTCCGTACCTGCAGGTACTGTGTTCTAGCCCTTCCACTCCAAACACTTCTGAATGTTTATGGTGTTTCCTCCCCGTGTGAAGGGCCACCGCACCACATCTCACTTCCACGGCAAAAAGTGCATAGTAACACAAATACAAACAACCATTGCCGTGGTGATGAATCACCTAAACAAAAGTCCTTAAAGCCTGCGGTCTCCCTGAGTAACCCAGGCTGTCATAGCAACAAGCTTGGGTAAACACGCCCCCTTTGGGTTTATTATTAATTTGCGCTGCTGGGTGAGCGGGCGGTTTTGTTTGGGCGATCCTTCAGCGCTCCATTCCTCTCCGCCTGCTCCACACTGCGTAATGTCACAGGATAAATTCGCCTACTCCCAACGGACTGCATACGTGTGTGTGTGCGCATGTGTGAGAGAGTCAGTAAATCCCAGAACGGAGGTAAGCATTCCAGAGATGGAGGACTGAGAAAGTGGGAAAAAAAACTTTTCAAACTTCACCTTTTTGTTTAAAAAAACTCACTCTTTTGTGGTGGGGCGGCACTGTATACTTGGTATGGCAGTTATTGCAGGAGGCTGTAATATGCAAATGAGCTTGGTAGCCATTCAGTGTTTTGCTATGTACACCCTGACCAATCACAGCTCCAGATGAGCTTTCACTGGTGTTTTAATTAATGAAAGCTATTCTTAAATGATTCCTCAATAACTTTTAAAGAAAGTTGGTGTGGCTTAAACAAGAAGTAAATGTGGGGTACTGGAAGTGGGTCTGGTTTAACGCAGAAATGAATATACGTGAGGCTTAGGCCAGAAGTGAGTGTAGGGTGCTGGAAGTGGGTGAGGCTTAAACTAGAAATGAAAGTGGGTGTGGCTCAAGACAGAAATGAGTGTAGGGTGCTGGAAGAGGGTGTGTTTGCTGCCTGTAAAGGAATACAGAGTAACGTTAATAAAGTGCAAATAAGTTTAGACAGCCGATCAGTTTATTGCTTCACTAATGCTTACTGATGTTTTTGAGACACAATTACCATAGAAGTGCGGAATCTGACTCAGTGCTTTTCAAAATAATGCTGGTCAGTCTTTAACCACGTTACATGATATATAATGGTTAAATCCTGCAGTTTTCTTCGCAATTTGCAGGGAAATCGCAGTACTGTAAACCCCTGACATTTGTGGGGGTTACGTCCCAACAGCACCTGTGAATTGTGAAAAGGCGTGAATTTGTGATGTGGTAAACACATAGCTTTTGTATAAGCAGGTAAATACAGTAATATTTAATTTACAGCAATAAAAATAAAGGGCTTTAAGAAGAATGAAGCGAAAAACACGAGAACACTCAGTGAAACACTCGAGATAGCTCTGATAGGGTGACCAGTCCCAGCTCCAAATGAGTAACTGGGTGTTCTGTTGAGTATTGCACATTTTCCTTTAATTTCTTTTCCTGCCAGCTAATGGGTTTGTGTACCAAAAAGATTTCAGAATTCATCGTAATTCATTCCTACAGTACCATTTTCCAACTACAGAATTAAACAGGCTGTTTTTGTTACTGTACCTTTAAAGCTGATAAATGTAACTGATTTTCTGATTGGCTGTCCTGTAGTGCAGCTTATTCAAAACAGGGGGCTGAAACACTCCTTAGAACTTCAGCATGAATGGTTCAGCTAAACCGCTGAATAAGGAGACATGGAAACATGTAGGTTTAGTGACCTCGCAAAAACTGGTTAGAAAACTGGCTGTTTTTACAGCACAGTTTCCATACATGGACTGTGGAGTGAAAATTTACTTTAAGCCTTTTTAATTCTAGAAAAGTGATGTTATGGACCCTTCAATATATTGAGAGGCATCACAATCACAATATGTAGCATTAAAATTGCAGTGCTGACATTCTATCCATGTCATACAGCCCTAGGCCAGTAGATCCTGGCCTGTATTTCTGCACATTCTCCGAAAGAATACCAAGGGTGGAGAGTGTACACTTTAAAAATCACAGTATTTGTTTTTGCAATACTCAGAAAATTACAAATAATCCAAATTTTTCTGTTCTCTGGAAGCATCCTGACCAAATTTGAGATGTGAACCTGTGTCTGTGGCTCTGTGATTGTCATTACAGTATCGGCTGGTGATGTGTAATCTCTCTCAACACTGCTGCACAGCTGTGATTAAAAGATGATCTTCCTCTGCGTCTCTCCACAGCTTTTCCCCTGGAGAGGAAAACCCAGTTTAGCCCAGCACCCCTACCCCCACTGCAGTCTGCTGTTACACTCAGCCTAGGCCTTCAAAACACAACGTGTCACACACGTGTTTTTGTGTTGTGTTGAGAAGTCAGGTCATACTAATGTCCTGAATGTACCTCTCTATAAAATGTATCTGTATGTAGTATGCTCCATATATATGTGTGG
>JBBIGA010053478.1:0-12780 GCA_037576975.1 Alestes dentex
AGGACTAAATGGAGACAGATGATTCGCTGTGGCGACCCCTGAAGGGTAAAGCCGAAAGAGAAAGAAGAAGAAGAAGCGCAGAACATCTCCTGTAGTGAACTTCCTTTTAGCCATCTATAAATTAGCCATAGCATAAATATTTATGAATTCTGCGTCTAATTATTTGTTGTAAATATCACATTCAAATCTGTAAATTGTGTAATTGATTCATTAAAACACTGAATTATAGACTATGGAAAACAAATGTATATAACATCCAGAAAAAATAACAAATGACCACTGAGGGATTTACCACTAAATCTCACTTTATACCTGCTGTATCAATTTTGATACAAACATTTTCTGCTCGATTTTACTACAAACAAAATAAAAAAAAATGTTTTAAGTTTTTTGAAGAAAGTAAGTGCTTATTTAAAAATATTGATAAATATGTAAAAGAAAATCTCACCATAAAATCATCAAATGACCAATATCATTCACTTTGACACAATCAGCAGGGCGCTAATCAGATTCGGCCATTTGGAATTCCAACATACCACATGTGAAAATTGTTGTAGTGCAAAAGGCCTCCAACAGAGCGCAGAAGACAAGCATCAGATAGTATACAAGAGGGTTTATGCAAAGTTTATATCTCATGGTAATGCAATGTGTCTCAGAAATGCATGTCTCAAATATGATACGCACGGCATTTAACAGAAGTGCGACCATGCTGGCAAAACCGAAAGCAAATTGACGCGCAAGTGATGCAAATCGAAGGGCCTGTGTCTTGTAAAATATGGCTTTACGGACTATATACAAAGCCTACGTTTACAAATTGCCTAAACTCATTTTAAAGCAGGCTGAATACTGCAGACTGTTGCTTATAAAGAGTGATGCTCCAGTCAGCTTCCCATTGCCATTCCTCTGTTAACAGACTCCGAAACGGCTTTTATTTATTTATTTATTTATAACAGAGCATAAGCTCTCACAGCACTTGCTTCTTTATTTATTTAAGCAATGGGTTTTCTCCATTGTTTTCTGACCTTTTTTAGCTGCTTTAGCGAATCAGACCCTTCATGACACCCCACTGCCTTCCAATCATAAATACATTCTATTCTGACTGTGGAGAAGGGGGGTCAAAACTGTATAGATTTGCTGCAGGAGGACAACACTCGCTGTGGGATGTCAGTCATGACTCAGCCAGCAGGATGAAGTTCAAAGGATGTTTAATGCCCATTTAAACTTGCACATGCTAGGATAATGTATGATGTATGGTTCTGTAACAAATATAGGAAGAAATAACTACTGTGCTTATGTTAAACAGATGCTAGATGGGCTAAATGCTTAGTGTAAATCTAGAACAATAAACTGTAATTATTCATTAGGTTAGGACTCAAGTAAGTTTTGTTCATCTGAACACAATCCTCAAACAAGAGTAAAGTGCTCCCCGTCTGTCTCTCTCTCTCTGTCTCTCCTTCCCTCGCACTAGACATGCTCCCACAGTCCTTTGCATGCACCAGGGCTCTCTTTACACTACAGGTGCCTTTCTTACACTTTTTTTAATCCATTTTTTTTCCTTCAGATCTGCATCAATCTCATTATTAACATTTGGTGCACTCAGCTGACTGAATTTGTCATAGCAACGGAAAACTTTAATCCATGTTATCCAAGATTCGAACGTTCGTGTGGACGAGACCTAACTGTCTGCGGGCAGAATGATCTGCTGGATTCTGAATATACATAATGCCACTGATTCGGTGCACAGTAAACCCGCACTTTTACGCGGATCAGCAGTCGCGGTATCAGTCTAACGCGGATTTTTTCTGAGAACCGAACTAATAATTTTTCGCTGAAACCCCCACACTAATGCAGAAGTTGCACATATCTTCTGCATTTTTTTGCTTTTGTGACATCCGGGCTTCATCCACCACGCCCCCTCGTCCCCAGCAAGATATGTGCAGCTTCCACATTAGTGTGGGAGTTTCAGCGAAAAATGATTAGTTCGGTTCTCGTGGCAGTATATCATTTTTCATGCATTTTAGTGCTAAATTATGAAAAATAAAATTTACGATTTTGTAACAAATATTAACGTAATTTCAGCTACATTTCTATATATCTTGTTACTGACGAGAGAACACAAAGAAAGCGCGTCTTTGGATCGTGAAATACTGCTGTACTCAGAGGTGGGAGGTTTGAAAGTAGCCAATTCAAGAATGTTATTTATTTCCCCTTGTTGCTGACTGGCTGGTGCCATTTGACGCATCCCTCACTGTACTCAGAGACGGGTGGTTTGAAAGTAGCCAATCTGAACACATTCATTATTTCTCCTTGCTGCTGATTGGCTGCTGCCATTTGACACATCCCTCACTGTACTGAGAGGCGGGAGGTTTGAAAGTAGCCAATACGAAAACGTTATTTATTTCTCCTTGCTGCTGATTGGCCCTGTGACGCTGCAGATCAGAATTTCCCCCGTGGAGCGTCTCGAGTGTTCTCGTCTTTTTCATTTTGTTCTGCTTAAAGCCCTGTATTTTTATTACTGTAAATTAAATTAATTACTGTATTTAACTGCTTATACCAAAGAAAACAGCGCACACCAAAATAAATGCACGTGCATGAATTACAGTACTCGCAAAGAAAGACTGTGCATCTAACAAAGGAATCTCAGTGCGACTCTCTAATCTGATCTGTTTAGTTTCAGTTTCAAATACACGCGCAAGCGTGAGGCTCGCATGTGACTCCCTCTTCATTTTATGTACTAGGCAGTGTTCAGATGTAAAGGCATCAAACTGAAGTTGAAGGCATCAAAATGTTTATTTCAAAATCTGGAAAAGGGTACATTATATTGAAAATTTGTTGAACATCTGTACCCTTTTGTATTGAAGAAAATTATATTGCTATAATTATCTTGCACTGAACAGTTATCTTAAACATCACTGAAAATCTGTTTACACATTTTATAACATGCTCTGCATGCAAGACAGTCCACTAGGAGCACTCTGCAAGGATGTGTGGGTAAAATGAGTATGAAAATGATACCTGCTAAAGGGAGTATTACTAAATATCACAATTACTTTTGTTTTTTTCGAAAAGTTAAAGAAACAATATGTGCATTGACTTGCACAATTTTAACTTCAGGAAAGTTAGTGTTAACTTTGTTAAAAAGTGTGAAAATGAGAGTTTAACTAACATTTCCAGGGCAGCTGATCACCAGGTCTAAACTCTTGACCAGAGTTTTATTGGCCTGGCTGATTAATAGGGCCGATATTAGGGCTGCAGTCTACTCTATGAAGTTTATACACTGGTGTTCCGCAGGGCTCGGTCCTCAGACCGCTTCTCTTTTCTTTATATAGCAGTTCTCTTGGGGATGTAATAGCCTCATGTTTTTTTCCTACCATATTTATGCAGATGACACTCAACTTATTCTCTCTTTCCCCTCCAATGACGATCAGGTCTCAACCCGCATCTCAGACTATCTGGTTGACATCTCCTCTTGGATGGCGGCCCACCACCGCAAGCTGAATGGGAACTCTGTTATCGGTCCTTCAAAGAAGGTAAGAAATCTTGGTGTCATGCTAAATGAAGATCTGTCATTCTCAACACAGGTTGACCAAATATCCAGGATATGCAGATACCTTCCTTACAACATCAGAAGAATCCGACCCTTTCTCATCACAGAAGCTAAGCAGTTACTCATCCAGTCTCTTATCATCTCTTAACTGGACTACAACTCTCTACTGGCTGGACTCCAACTGAAGGCAACGAGACCACTTCAGCTGATTCAGAATGCAGCTGTGAGGTTAGTCTTCAATGTTTTGAAATTCTCACACACTATACCTCTTCTAAGGAACATTCACTAGCTCCCTGTTGTCAACTTAGCTGGCAGTAATTTGCTTGGATAGTGGATGTTGATTTAAGTATAGCTTTTCAGGTTTGAAGAACAGATGTGGACTACTTGAGCACTGATATACCTCCCTCTGGATATTAAATGCAGTTAATGTAAAAGTACATTTTTCCGGTAGCTTTTATTACTAAAACCATCAAAGAATAATGTGGGTATAAGGTAACATATGAGTCAAGGACAAAGCCCGTGTAATCTCTACCTCTTCACCTCATTAGACATATTAAAAATAAGCTTACATATATATTCAACAAAATATAGCACATTGCATGCTGCCCTCACATATTTCTGTTGGAGCTACTGTTATAAGACAAACTTTTTGCCTGTTGTCAAATATCTCACTTAATAAGAAACTGTACCAAACACTAGAGATCGACCGATTATTGGTCTGGCCGATTAATCTGGTCGATATTTGACAATTTTTACATAATCGGCATCTGCGAAAGTCGGCACATATTAAAACCGATTAATAGACATTCGCATTTATGAGCAGCACCGTTTTGCTGCTGTGGAACAAATGTGACACACCCCCTCTACCGGCACCTGCAGGGCTAGTGGCGAACCCCAGAATTTTGCCTTTCTGTGAGAAAGTTTAAAATTTTTTAGCTTATCAGTCTTATTGATTCTTACACTGGCTTGCCATGAAATGTTGCATTAAACTTACAGAAAACGGGAGTACATAGCCTAACTCAGTTCAATGTTTAATATTTATATAGAGTCAATTATCAATATACATCATCACGTTAGACCAACAAAGTAGCCTACAGTTAGCTGACCGTTAACAAAGTAGCCTACAGTTAGCTTGCCTTAACAAAGTAGCCTACAGTTAGCGTACAGTTAGCAAAGTAGCCTACAGTTAGCAAAGTAGCCTACAGTTAGCATACAGTTAACAAAGTAGTCTAGTAATAGCAAGCATATGGAAACCATCAGTGATGGGGTAAAATGATTAAAGACTGTATTGATAAGATACACTGTCAACTGTTTTTGTATGTTACAGAATTCATCCTGCCTTCACCTTCTTGCTCCTCTCACAAGAACTTTTTTGTCCATCCCTCTCCTCTGTTCCCAGTGGGAGAATATTCAGTGAGATTGGGATCATCTATGACAAGAGGAGAAGCACACTCACACGGGAAAATGAAGAAAAACTGTGTTCCCTACACTAAAACCTTAAACTGGCAATACTGAGCACATTAAGTGAGGGTGGGTGGGGTAAAGAGACTCCGGGACTGGAACTGGGATAATGTTCTTCACATTCCTATGTAAATGTTTTTTTTGATGATTTCAAAGTTTTAAAAATGTTTTACAATGGTTACATTTAAATGCACATTTTATTTAAAACCAAGAATGCACTGTGTTCAACTGTTCTGTACTGCAGCATTACTATTAATATTGTCACTTTATTTTTGTTTATACCTTTATACATGTGTTTAAAAAGTGTTCAATAAATGTTTTTTAAGTTGAGAATTTTAGTAGAATTTTCATATATTATTAGTTGGTGAGGTAAATGACCAAATATCTCCATCAGCCATAGAAAAACCCAGATCAGTCATCCTCTACTAAACACTAAACTTTTGTGAACTCAACATTTGTGTTGCACATTTTATAACTGTTATGAATTATTATCAGGAAAGTGCTGTTAGCTATGGCTACTAACTAGCAAAGTTAGCCCATTAATCACATGCTAGAGAATATTTTTATTCTTTAGGTTTCCTTTACTGAGATGCTTAAAAAAACAAACAAACAAAAAAAAAAAAACCATCCATTGCAAAGCAAAAGTTATTCTTCTAGAGCCATGTACAGAACCATTTTGGCACTTTTTGGCACTTGATGTGCACTACATTCATTTGTATCTCAAGCACAGATGTAGTTAAACATCACCATGCCTTTAGAAATTAGGCATTCCTTAGAAAATGTCTCTGTGCTCACTGGGTGGTTAACCGTTAATCAACTTTTAATTAATATAACTCACACAAAAAACAACACCTTCTTAATTTGTTTTTAAATGGGCCAAACTCAAAGCATTTGAGATATGTATGTATGTAGATGTGTGTGTGTGTATATATGCACAGTATAAGTGCTCTGGAAACTCCAGATGCATTATGCTCTCTCCAGGAATGCTAGCCTTTTCACTAAACTGTGATGCAGCTAAATTCATTTATAAATGTTTGGAAATCTTTTTTACTGACACTATTAAATTAGAACAATGACTTTAGAAATCTCTAGATATGTCTTACTTTCTAGAAAATGGCTTAATTTTACTATTCACCAAGTCAATACACCCAAACACTACACCAAGGCTACCAAGGGGAGTTTAATAATATAAGGGGAATAATAAGTAAGCTCATTTATGCACAATCTACATTTGTCAAAGTAAAATCTCCTCAGCTCATAACAGTCTGGCATGTCATTTTAAATATGACCAAGGGAAGACATTGTCAATGTATAGATTCATGCAGATGTAATTTACCACAAAACTGAAGTCTTTTTAAAACTGTTCACAATTAGCACGATAGGTTTGTATACAGAGTTTCAACAATGAACCATCCACCTCTTAAAACGATTGCAGTCAGGGCTGCTCAGCTGAGGGGTAAATGGCCAGACAAGCATAAGTGACCGGTGGATATGATCCAATATTTATTATTAACGAATAAAATAAAAATAAAAAAACAATAAAATAAATCAAATGAGATTTCGTAATTAAAATGAACATGCTGTGAAAGAGTGGAATACAGTCGTACTTGAGTGTTTTGTTCTCCATCATATTGGTTGGTACTGCACATAAGTCTGAGAGAATTGTTTTTAAAAAGCTGCTTATCTATGCAGCATGTGTTTATTTAATCTGAAAACTAATATTAGAATAATCACAGTAACTAGTGTTTATATGCTTGTTAATTTGCTCACTTAACCTTTTCCAAACTTCTATAGGTATAGTAAATTCAAGATAATTATTAATTTGTCGCATACACAGTTATTCACTATGTGTTGTAACACTCCCGAAACAATGGATGCTTTGGAAGAGCCCATTAAGTGCTTAGTTTACTTGATGTCCATTCTCCTCACACTGAGAAGGAGAAAGAAAAAGTCAAACAGAAAAGTGGAATCCTTACTGGCTCGTGTGCAGCTGTCTCATATCATCCCATTCTTTTTCCCCACAGAGATCTTAAAAGATAATTCAGCTTTGTTTTCAATTCACTAATTAAAAGGGGTGAGTGGATATTTCTGGACCTGCAGAGTATGAAAATGTACGGTCTACTGGTGCATTTCCCCTTTTTCATAAGAAGTAAGTCTGTATTTTTATGTAGAACTGCCCTCACCTGAAGTTTATCCTCAGGTACATTGAGCCAGTGGTTGAAAGCTTGCGACAGTTTTGTTCGTATTTGTTTCCCTGGACAAGCAGCAAGAGAGAAAGAGAAAAACCACATTAGTGATAGAAAAGTGTACATTTTTCATATTATTATTCATTATACCACAAAGTTTGCCATAGTAGCATTTAAATAGTTACATAGTAATTGGTCTTTGAATTTGTGAACAGTCTGGCTACAGTGTGGATGACCCATTTCTGAGAGAACAAAAAGACAGATTGCCAAATTATATTAAACATGAACTCAAGCAGTTTATGACTGCTTGATTGTGGCAAAAAAATGCCAAAAAACAGGAAGACACTAAAACGCGAAGGCCACGGAAAGATGTTTGAAAAATAGACATATGTAACACGTTTTTTTTTTTTAACAATTGGGCATATTATTAGTGGAGCGCCACTGTGGCTGCATGTCTGGGTGAATCACAAGTATCAGTGATCAGCTCAAAACATTGCATAAGCATACCTCTAGTGGAATTCAGGGGTAACATGACAAAACAAGAGCATGAAACAGAATGAGACAAAACAATCATATCTCGATTATCTTGTTATTAGGCAAAATCAGAAAACCAAAAAACATATATATTATTATCTCACAAATTCAGAATTTGACTAACTTGAACACCAATGGTTTGGGCTTGAGAAAAGACTCAAGGTGAAAGAATTTTTTCATATAAAGGTATGCCAGAACTACATAAAAAGTCCATCTGATACACAACCCCAAATCAGAAAATGTTGGGATGGTATGGAAAAAGCAAAAGCAACTCAGGTATTCTTTTATATTGACTTTTATTTTATTGCAAACAGTTGGAACCCAAGATATATCATCTTTTATCTAGTCAACTTCATTTTATTTGTTTTTTTATATATATGTTGGCAGCATTAAGAGCGTGGTAGTAGCCTAGTGGGTAAAACACTTGCCTGTGAACCTGATGACCAGAAAGTCACAGATTCGAACCACACATCATACCATTGTGTCCACTGTGTCCAACCCTCAGTTGCTCCAGTGGCATTGTCCCTGTAACTAATGATAAGAAGTCACTTTGGATAAGTGCTTTGGGTGGTGGCAGCCTGATGTGTAGGATACTTGCCTCTGGACCAAGAGGTCAAGGGTTCGAATCCTACCTTCAGCACACCACCACTGGGTTCCTGAGCAAGACCCTTAACCCCAAGTTGCTCCAGGGAGACTGTGCCCCATCGTTAGGGGATGGAAGTTCTTTTGGATACATTTAAAATGAAGTATGGTGGAACACTGAGTTATTGCAGCACAGAGACAACATTTAATATGTTTTTGGTATTTGCAGAAATTGACTTAAGTGATGGTAACTTGTAGTTTTACGAAGAGAAAAGGGAACATGTTATAGAAGTCTCTCTTTTACTGACAAAGCCATTAACGCAAGAGCAACTAGAGCAATTAACCAAGAAGACACTTGGTGTCATTGGTTGGATATCACAAGTTACACCCATTAAAGGCAATAGGAACAGATATGATTTTAAATGTCTATTTTTGGCAAAAAAAAAAAAGAGAGCAAACATTAGGAAACTTGGCATGCTTATTCTAGTGATAACAATATATAATCATGTTCCTTTTGAGACACATGTGCCTTGAAATCCCAAAAGTATCCAATTGTTTTCTGTGTGTAATTATCATATATGCATTTTGAAAATAACTATCACTGAAAATAACTATGAAATAGATAAACATTATTAATTCTTTCTATTGTTTATGCACAATTTTAAAGTTCACTCCTGATTTAACTTTATAAAGACAAGCTGCCCTGTGAGACCTATCATGCTACAGAGGAATGTTTTTAGTCTTTTGTGACATTATTTTAATGATGTGCATTTTTTAGTATTCCAGGTAATATCAAGCAAAAGATTTGATTGTTTTAGTTAATTGAAAAATAAAACATGCTGGGATTTACAGTGGATAAAGAATCACTCCCTTCAACATATTTACATTTTGTTGTTTTGCAGCCTGAGGAAAAAAAAAAATCCAGCTATTATTACTCGGTGCAACTTATTACATCTTCAAGACACTCAGATTTTTAATAAGGTATGCGACCACGTCCACATTTCACTGTAGGTCTAATTTTCTTTGGATGGTAAGCTGTATCAGCTTTCTGACCCCTAATAGTACCATATCCTATTACCATAACAAGACAAACATACGGCCACAGTTCAGTTCAGTTAACTTTACTGTCCCAAAGGGAAACTTGTCTTGCAGTCAGGTATACATAAATAGTACAAGACACAAAAAATAGGAAAAAGACACAACTAATATAAATTAAGAATAAATTAAGAACAAATTAAGAACTATCTTACCTATTCTATTTTTCTGACAGATGGTAGTAAGGATATCAACCAACTTCCCAGCCACCATCACAATATGGCCGAGATTGTTTTTGTCTCTACCACTGATGCCTCCATACCAGGCAATAAAAGAAAAAGTGAGAACAGATTCTATAAAAGATTTGTAAAATAAAGACAACATATCTTTATCAACATTAAACAAATTAAGCTTCCTACGGAAGTACAGATGTTATTGTCCCTTCATGCAAATGACCTCAGTATTCACATCAAATTTGAGCCTGTTGTCTATCATTGTGCCCAGATATTTATACTGGTCAACCATCTCTATGCAACTTCCATTAATATAAGTCAGTGGTGGAAAACAAGACTGATTTCTTCTAAAATCAATGACCATATATTTTGTCTTTGAGGTGTTTAACTGAAGAAAAGACCTGTCACACCAACTGAAACTCATCAACCACTGGCCCATGCTGAGAATCATGTTTATGAAGTAAACTAACAATAATAGTGTCATCAGCGAATTTCAGGATGTGCCTGTTTATATGCTGACTTCTACAGTCATTAGTGTAGAGGATGTACAGCAAAGGGGAAAGCACACAACCCTGAGGAGAGCCAGTGGAAGAGACAAACCTTTCTGAAAGACAGCCATTAACTTTTACTCTCTTTTACAAAATCTGTGTCAACCAACTCAGCTTGAATAGGACCATGCTTTAGTGTGTATTCAGATAAAGTCTATTAGTGATATTTGTAATACAGATGGCACCCATATTCAGTATCAGTTTCAAGTGACAGAAGCTAATTTTTCCATGCTTGTTTGCTGCTGCTATGCCTATTAAACAGAAACCTTTGTCCCCAATTTCCAGTTCCCAGTAGGATATAACAGGATTTCTCCACAAAACGACAGCACCACAATACAGGTTTGTTTATTCATGTATCAAATATTTGCTGAGTAAAAGTACAGGAAATCAGTAGGTGCTTAAACATTTTTTGCCTGTGTACATATTTAAAAAAATTAAAAGTTTCAAAACAAGATAGAAAAGAAAAAAGATAAATAAGATGATAAAAAAAAAGAACAAAACTAAACTAGTCGATTGATGTTTTTTTGATGCTTTGCTTCAAGAAACACAAAAGCCGAAACCAGCAAATCATAGCTAACAGTGGTATGCCAGCACCATTCTGAGTGCTCGCACAGTGCACACTTCCTGTTTCATTCAATGGCTCGTGCTCTCTAGGGGAAGGTTTTGTACTGTCACACACATCAATTACTCACAACAGCACATTCTTTTTAAACTGTTGCACAGAAGGTAACTGTGAAAATGAGAATGTGTTCTGTATCCTGGATCACATAGGACGAGTGGGCTAAGTTCATGTTTGAGATGAAATGTAGGTTCATAATTATCTGTAGTTTGCTTGACATTAAGGCTGTTGACTAGAAAGCTTGCTTAAGAAAAACAAAGTTTGATATTTTATGTTGGCCTGCAGTCACTCTCATCCTCAGAATTTGACAGAATTTGTTTCAAAAATCCTTACCTGGTAGCTGCAGCAAGTAATTGTATGGTTCTAGAAGAATCCTCTCAGTTGCAGGTCCCTTAAGGCCATCCATCTTTTTCCACTTCCACAAGTTAGTGAAATCTATTGTAAGAAATAACAAATGTACTGTACAAACAAAGACTTGAAGCCTCAGTACATCATTTAATACTTGTTTAGAGAGCAGGATTCGACTTCTGTAGTCCACCACTTTACATGAAATGACGATGACTGTTGAGACTACATGTGCAGACTGCCATGTTTGAAAGTATCATCTCATATGGTGAAAGTATCATCTCACTTTTGTTTGTACTCTTTATCCAGTGCATATATCAGACTTAAAATTTACACACAGTATGTCTTTTGTCTGCTTACTTTGAATTTGAACAGTCAGAAGCAAAGGCTTATCAGAAGCATACACAAAGATTCAAAAAAGAAAGCTGACTGTGAAAAATGTATTCAGACATCACAAAGCATCAGTATTTTGTTACAAAGCTATTGTTGGCAATTACAGGATCAGGACACATATAGTAAGAAATAATTTGCTTTTTGCAGCACCGTCTTGGCAAACAATCTTCAATTCCCAAAGTTTATAAGTCTCTCCCAACTTCACAATATTCAGGAGTAGCTTCAGATATATATAAACCCAATTCCGGTAAAAGTTGTGACGTTGTGCAAATAGTAAATACAAACAGATTGCAATATGTGTGGGGCCATTTTACACTGCGGAAGGCAGACAACGTAGTGCAGTGTATACACGGTAAAACGGACCTGGCCTACCACAACAGTACATAACTATCTTATGTATGGGGAAGGCGTGTGTGTGTGTGCACCGCGTGTGCGAGGGAGGGAGAGATGAGGAGTGAGATTTGCCCTCTTGCTACTTGTCATGCCTCGTCACTATTGACTCATAACACAGCCTACAAATAATTAGATACTGCACGTCCTAACAAGCATCATATCAGTTAGCAATTGTAAAAACATGTTACCTTGTAGAGGCTCCGAGCCCGCGTGGAGAAGTACAGTTCACGTGAGGATGCTTTTGGTTCAGCACTGCATTCTACTCTACCTACCTACCTCATCTGGATACAGCTGGAAACTGAACTGTACTGTTTAACTTGGATTAGTAATACTTGAATTATTTTTATATGTATTATTTGCTATTTTGTACCTTTATACTTTTTGTTATTCATTCTTTATTCTCAGACGGGCTATTACAGGGGGTACAGATAAAACTAAAGATAAATAGGCTAACCTATGTTTGTGAAGTTTTTTTTTTCCATGTACATCATAAATGTTTCACGGTTCATTAAATGGGCTTAGTTCTGGAGCCAATAAGCCAACGTTTTTAAGTTTGATCTAATAAAAGTGTTGAGTTTGAATAAAAAAAATTTGGGGCAGAGTAACAGAAAATTATTTGCTCATTTTAAGAGGCCTTTCATGTTACATAACACACTATTGACATAGTTGTTTAAAAACAGAAAAGTATGATTTCTCCGATTACTCGACAGAATACTCGATTCCAAAAATATTCAATAGTTGCAGCCCTAGTAACCATGCATTTAAGGGGTTTAGTTTTCTTCAACATCGTTCCGAGCACCTGTCTTTAAGTACGATGATGCAGCAGCGAGTGAGTGGGAGAGAGAGAGAGAGAGAGAGAGAGAGAGAGAGAGAGAGAGAGAGAGAGAGAGAGAGAGAGAGAGAG
>JBBIGA010053586.1:0-12774 GCA_037576975.1 Alestes dentex
CATTATATATTTTGTTTTGTTATCGTCACATGACCAGCATTTACGTTGCGTCTCGTCTCGTTTTTGTCACGTGATAAATTTTCGTTGACGACGATATTTAGCCATAATTTTCGTTGACGAAAACAACACTACTCACATCACATAGCATTAGAACAGGAGAGCGCAGATAATCACACATTTACATTAGTTACACAAAATCTGTGCCTACTTCTTTATTACATACTTGAATCTGATTAGACATTCAGCTGGGAATGGGATTCGTAGTGGTTATAAGGAACTACACAAAATGACACATGAATTATACATTTGAGATTTAATAAGTTTGTGTACAAGTTTGTGTGGGACAAACCTTCATATCTAGAAACATCATTTCTGTTGTTTTTTTTTTAGTTTTAATGTAATTTGAAAATATCAATTGAACTTTACATTATGTTGAAGTTTAATAATGAATGGACAAACAAACAATACTGTAATGATACTGACAGTAATATTTGATCATTGATATCATGGTGGGAGGAAGTTTTCATACTGCCCCATGTGGTTATAGGGCTTGGCTATTTTTTGTACTGTTCATTTGCTTGTATGTTTGTGTGCGCGTGTGTGTGTGTGTGTGTGTGTGTGTGTGTGTGTGTGAGAGAGAGAGAGAGAGAGAGAGAGAGAGAAAGAGATAGAGAGAGGGAGAGGGAGAGAGAGAGAGAGACTGAGTTTCTGTAACTGAAAAAAACCCCCATAATGATCACATTCTAAATTACAAGATAAAGACAAGCATTTGTTGTCTTTAAATTAATGATAAAGAATTTATTTCAGGGTGTCAGTTACCTGGCAGTAGGTTTAAGAGGCCGGTCCCAGGCGGTGATGTGGGAATGTGTTCTCTGGACCACAGAGTCATGACCACAGCAGGCGTTTGGGATTTTCCCAGCCTTGATAGCCTTTGTGTGCAGGTGCTCTCTCACACAGACCACTCCAGTGAGAACAAAGAAGCCATTGCCTACCCAACTGCCCTTCAAAGTTTCAGTGAAGTATTATCAACTTATTGGTCTATTTATGGCTGAAGGAGGGCTTCATGATAATGCCTAGAAAGAAAATTGTTATTATGTTGCACAATATTGCAATTAGATTTATTTTAAACCATTCAGCCAATTCAGGAACAAAACCTTTACATTTTAAAGGGCCCATACTATGGAAAACTGTTCATTAAAGAAGAATTTAATGCAAGATGTAAAAGTGGGTTAAGAAATGCAACATTCTCTGTAACAAAACTTAAATACAAAAAAGTATGTTATGGGCCCTTAAATGAACAGAAAACAAAAACCCCTGTATAATTAGGATTAAATAAATAAACATTACACAAGGTGATGGAGAAAGTAATCACTGAACTGTTTGTATGTTTAACAGAACTATTAGCAGTGTTTACTTTGTATTTGTGATTCTATATCATATTATACTTTCATTAAAAAAAAAACATGAGTGCCCTGAAACACTGCCCAGAATGTATTATTAAGGACGTGACTGCGAAGGCAGAGGCAATGCGTCAGTAACTTGTCTAACTGCTCCTGCTGCCATTAGCATTATCTCATCGGCTCATCTGTAGTTGCAGCCTCATCAACTTTTATCTAACATGGAAACCAACAGATTTTACCTGCAGAAACCAAAATATTTTTCTAAGACGGAACAATTTAACATGTTCTTGACAAGTTCTCAAGTGTACACCTGTTTGTCTTTGTGTAACTTATTTTCGCACCAGCAGAGCAGTTTACCCTGCTTGTATAATAACAGTATGAACTAGGATATCTTGGAATGAGCCAGGGCCATTTTTAATGAATAGTTGAGTTTTGACAGAAACAAAAGCCTATCAGCATGATATGATATGATTCTGTGGAGTTGATGATCTTTAGCCAAATAATTAACGTTAGCCACATTCACCAAGATTGGTTTCTCTACTCTACTTGCTCTGTTGATGGTGTTCTATTACCTACTTTAATGCAAGAACAGCTGGTATTTCTTTTACTTGTATTTAAAGAGTCTGAACCTTGACCTGGATGGATAGTGCAAAACAGAACTGGTCAAGCCTTTATGTGGCAATACCTTTTAGATGAGAATGCGTAGAAGTGTGTAGACTTGCATAAATCCATCCTCTGTTAGATTTGAATATTCTTCAATATGTCTAATTAATTTAATGACAGCAACTTTCCTCAGACTGGAATCTTTCACAGCATGTCTGAGCGATTAATATGCATGATAGTAAGCACTAGCAGTGGTAATCCAAATGATGTGACTTAATTACTGTCCTCACTAAATTACTGGTTGGAACTTTCTGTCAGGGGATACATTTATTCGTTTATAAACAGCTTTTATTATGCTCCAGATGCTTTTCTTATTATGCGGACATGGTTTTGCACAAGGTACAATCATTCATAAATATGAGAGGGAAATATTAGGGTATAAGAAGATAGAGGGTGGAAGAAAGGATGGGGCAAGGGAGGATGGGATGTAGGGAAAGAAAAGGGTACAATGGAGATGAAGGAAGAGGAAGAAAAGAGAAAGAGAGAGAGGGAATGGGAGAGAGAGGGGGGGGGGGCAGAGTGAGATCAGAACCAAGGTCACCTTTTGGGTACATAACTCTTTTTACTTTTAATCTGACTGAGCTCAATCAAAGCAGATGTGTGGGTCATGTTGTATGAATAAATGATCTCCACTTGGCCAGCTTAGTCATGGTCCACTGGCCTTTTCTATGAATCAGGCCTCTGTCACTGTGGAAAGTGTTTGAAATATATGATATGCAGAAGGCAGCTCCATTTCTGTTTTCCATCACAGTTTGACTATTAGGCATTGAGAGTATGAATGAATGCGAATATGAGTTTGTAACATTATGAAAATATTAATTTATAAACACATTTTCAAACTGCTGTGCACTCTACAGATCTTCTACCGGTGACAAACTAAAATATTGTATTTTTTTGTGTGTGTGTGTTTTTTTTTTTCCAAATGTTTCACACACACATGTTCTTATTAAAAAAGGTTCCATAGATGAAATGTATTTAATTTTAAGACTGAATTAATCAACCCAAAAGAGATTTTTGCCAAAAAATTCAATAATTAGATGTAATTAGATTAGGTATTATAGATGATGTCTGTAAGTTTGAGAAACAAGCATGCTGCTTCTCAGTTAAAAAAAAAAGAGAGAGTTGTGCAATGATTTCAGCAGGTAACTCAGATTGTTTATGTGGTGTTGTACTTTTGTCAGATTTCAGTTGAAGTGAAACAAGTCAAGTCAGTAAGGGGTTTATTGTCATTTTAAACATATGCACAGTGTACAGTGAAATTAAACTGTGTTCCTCTAGGACCATGGCACTACACAAGAAACAAAAAACAGAACAGCACAAGACTACACAGGTGTGGGCAGGACAGGAGTAAAGAGAGAGTGCAAAAATCACAAGAGCAACAGTAAAGTAATTTACAGGACAAGACAACATTCAGTGCAGCAGTTACAGGAATAGTGTGAGTGAGTGTTGTTTTATGACATACTGTATACTAGCAGCAGACTCGTTAAGTGTGCAAAAATGCTGAGGAATGCAAATATTGAAGTAGACAGCAATAAATACTTGTGCAGAAACTGCAAGTAGGGGCAACAGGGGAAAATGTACTGTAATTAAAAACAGAGTATTTGCAGAGTAACCTTTCTTTGTTTATGGCAGAACAGTTTAGTATGTGTATGCAGTGTAGCTGGGGAGAAAGCAGTTCGGTTCTTCTGCCAGATGGAAGGAGGGAAAAGAGGGTGTGTGTGTGTGTGTGTGGGGGGGGTCAACCACAATCCTGATGTCCTTTTCAGCAGACCTTGATGATCTTTTAAGCAGGCTTACTATGCTCTGTAGGGTCTTGCAATCTGATGCAGCACACTTTCTGTAACACTCCAGGATACAACTACAAAGAATGCTCAGTGTAGTAATAAATACTACAGAGAATGCTATCTGTAGTCCCTCTGAATGTTGTGAGAACTGGGTGGAGAGAGGTGTGCACTCTTCAGTCTGCACATGAGGTGGAGATGTTGCTGGGCTTTCTTGGCAGTTGAGCTTGTGTTGAAGATCCATGTGCAGTTCTCTGCAATGTGTTCTGTTCGAGCTCCCCTGACTCACGCTGTGTTCTCCTGAAGTCAACATCTCTTTTGTTTTGTCCATGTTCAGAGACAGTAACTGGTAACTGGTAACTGGTTCTGCACAAGTCTGTTAGCTTTTGCACCTACTCTTTTTATATCACTAAATCATTCTCACTGAGTGTACTCAGCGTGGTGGTGCTGGAGATGTTGCTCCCAATCCTGACTGACTGAGGTCTCCCAGTAAGGAATTCCAGGATCCAGTTGCTGAGGGGGGTGTTCATGCCCAGCACTCTCAGCTTTCCTATCAAATGCTGAGGAGTGATAGTGCTGAATGCTGAACTCAAGTCTGGAAATAGCATGTCCTTTTGGTCCAGATGGGTCAGGGCCTGGTAAAGTGCTGTGGTGATGGTGTCATCCATTGAACTGTTGGGACGGTATGCAAACTGCAGTGGGTCCAGTGTGTGGGGCAGTTGTGATTTAATGTGCCTCATGACAAGCGTCTCAAAGCACTTCATGATGATTGTTGAGTGCAATGGGACAGTAGTCACTGAGGCATGACACTGAAGACATCTTTAGCATGAGGATGATGGTGGAGGCTTTGAAGCACATTGGAATGAGAGAGATATTAAAGATATCTGTGAGGCCATCTGCCCGCTGGTCTGCATCTTCTGAGCACATAAGCGGGAATGTTGTCTCGTCCGGCAGCCTTCTGTGGGTTGACTGATTGTTTTGTCGCAGAGGAGTCTTGAGCTTCTTGGAGAGCAAAATGAAGACAGCTGTACAACAGAAAATTATATAGACAGTTTCCTTTATTTTGATAAAAAGGAATCAAAACAGCAAACATCACCCTTCCAGTCCATAGAACCACTCCATTTTATGGGTCTGTTCTTTATACGCCTGTTTTCAATTTATTTGACACCCATCTCTACTTTCTCACACCTCCTGGTTCCATGCCACCATTGTTTCAAGACCAATCTTCCTGCTTCTTCTATACCATATGGGGCTACAACCTTCCAACTTCTTCCATCCCACATGGGGCTACATTTGTATTCTTGTGCTACATTTGTAACTCCGTATGGTGTTTCAGTTACCTTGAGAGCCCGGGTTCAGTGACACTTGCTCATTGGTGTAAGATCATGTGAGTATATGAGAGTACAAATCTTCTATTCATATGAGTTATAAATCTTCACAAAAGAGTTAAAAACTCTTCACAGTTAGTGGAAGATCATACTAGGAAAGTCAATTAATATATGAGAATATAAAATCTTCTATTCATAAGAGAGTTACAAAGTCTTCACAAAAGAATTACAAAATCTTCACAGTTAGTGTGCGTGTGCGTAATAATACCAGGTCCTCATTGTAATGTTAAGTGAATATATGAGATTACAAAATCTTCTATTCATAAAAGATATGGAAAAATCTTCTGTATGATCAGACAAACCTCCTGACTTCTATTGGTTTTGTCTAGATAAAGTTGGTAGAAACCTGCAGGCACCTAGCAGGTCATGGGCCTGTGTGTTTTTTGGATTTCTGTGTAAAGCTGATGTGTGACTAAATGGCACCTGCGCTTCACTGTTGAGAAATTGTCCCCTAACAAGCTACTTATGCTCAAGTGGGAAATTGAAAGTGAGAGACAAACAGTGGACAAGAGACAGTGACCAGGCAGAGAGAAATCTTCATTCACAACTGTGTAGTTACACATTAATAATGCACACAATAACACTATAGCATTATAAACATATGTATTACCTTCAGTTTTTACTATGTAATTACACATGTGTGTACTAAATACATGACTATGAACAGAAGTTGATTCACATTTTAGTTACATAAACTTAACTACTGTATTTCAACTGTAACAGTGAATGCATCACCAGTAGTTACACTGTTATCACATGTGTTATTAAAGTGTTATACAGTTAATAGAGACAGTTAGTGTAACGGAGGGTCCACATTTTCCCCCCGACATTATTGGCATGTATTAGTTCTTTGTGTCTAGGAATATACTTTTTTTTACTATAATAAAATTGTTGTTTTAAACTTACATTAATCATGTATTAATTCATATTTAGGTTTACAATATTATATTGTTACTGTCCAGTCAGTGAAAAATACCAAGATATAAATTTAACTTCATGTCATCCACCTCTGTATTAATCCTGCCAATTAAAATTCATCAGCCTGAATGTAACCAGAGCCTGAGTCTGGCAACATTCAATTCACTTTGTGTTGTGATTCGTTTTTGTTTTGCTGCGCATCAGTTTCACTCACATTTCCGATCAGGTTTCCACAACATGTTTTGACAGGCCATTCAGGTTTCCTTTTGATTTTCTTGCTCATGAGAAACGTTGAGCTCCTGTTCACCCCAGAAGATGTGAAAAATGTAATCCATTAAAATGTAATGCCTCTACTCAGTGAGAAAGCAGTGGAGAAGATGAGTCAGTTCTAGTCACTGTATGGAATCCCTACTCACCATACTCAGGATATCCTTCCCTTCGTGGTTGATCATTAATGTTCCTTTTTTTCGGACCGCACTTACTGGTTGTCTTGTGACCTTAAGGAAACCTCCTGACAAACAGGACAATGTCTTCCTGCCCTGTATTACTGGAACAGTCAACAATAATAGCCAAATTATAAACGAACAGGTTCAGTTCTGAAGCACTATGTAATCAGTATACACACATATTACCACACACATTCTTTGGTGTAAAACAAAATTAATTAAAGCCTTGTTGCTTGGAAACAATAGCCCCCTGTTAACAAGCTTTATGGTGGAAGAACTGTTTATTGTGATTATTAGACACCAGTAATTGCTATTAAAAATTATTTATTGTTTAATGATCATAAACAGTTCTGTATTAGTCATTAAGCATTGTTGACTGAACATTTGTCTCTCCAAAGTTGATTAGTAATTGAACCTAAGGTTAAGGTTACTCAGCTTTTTTAAAATCTGATTTCCTTGACATCACATAAATCAGTGATGTTGTACTTGTTTTTCATAAACCTCCTTATCAAGTTTCATCCATCATAAATCATGTCTCGGAGTAGTCTTCAGTTAAACCTGTACGTCAGAAACAGCACCATAAAGATCTTGAACAACGCACTGACAATGAGCCCTATCCTAAGCTACGGTAGATGACAATATAATTGTTATTATATTTATTGTATAACACACCCAGGTTAGGTCATAAAACTGCACAGCCATGTCTGAATTTTCTCATGGTGCATCAATCTTAGGTGAGGCGTGTATTGATTACTAGAGTAAAAGCCGCACTATTCTGGGCCTGCCTGGATCTGTGGTGGTCTATAAAGGCGTTCGATTCAGTAGTGTAATAATCTGAAAACAAGAGCTCTGATGTGAGACTGCAGGAGTGGCTGAGTGATGGAGAAAGCACACTGTTCTAAATGCTTCTTTAAACTTTAATGATGACAAGAGAATGTGGGCTTGCATTACAGAGGGGTCTGATGAGTTCCTCTGTTTCTGCTGTCTGGCTCTTATGAAGGCTTGTTCTGATGCAGTATCGTATGACGATAGTGCTACTGGCAGGTATTGGAAAAAAAAGGTGCTTACAGTGATCATATCACTCAGTATTAGATTTTGGTTTATGTAGGCACTTCTGATTATGCATTAATAAATGAATTAATCAGCTCATGTTCTGTTTGAGTGGAGCAGTTATTTGACAATGGTTTGAGCTACATGATCGAATAAATTGCTAAATGTGTTGTATTTTCTAGGGGTAACAATATAACATATTGAATCGCAGTGCAATGCATTGCATTGTATTATGTATACTTGTATGCTGACAAGCATATTAACTTGTCTACAAAGAAAAAAGGGTGATTCCATAGAAGAACCATTTATAAAGTTTATCTCACAGGGTCTATCCCAGTCCACACACCACTTTTATAAATACACTTCTTTAAAAATCTAAATGATTCTTCTGTGACATTGCTCAAAAACCCTTTGGGGCAACTGTTTTTGTAATATGTAGAGTGGTAGCTTGGGGCTACAGCATTAGACTGTGATGTGTTCTGGTTTCCCAGACATGGAGTAAGCCTAATCCTGGACTAAATACCAGTGTCAATAAAGAGCTTCTTATTTGCCAAAATTTAGGCGTAACTTGAGTTGAAAAACTGTGCCAACCTTTGTCGCATTGTCAACTACTCTCTTGTATTAAAATGAATAAATAATTTTGTTAATTTAGTATTTTTAGATATTTCAATCTGATGAATCCCTACATGTAGACATGAGAAAATACATATTGATTTGTTTTACCTGAGATTTTTAACCTTTCTGAGGTTAAAAAAAAAAAATGCAGTAGGTCAGTGTCACATAAGAAGGTTAAATGAGTTGACGTAGGAACTTCAAGCTAATGGTTGGGAAGTTCCTATTCACTAACACAAAGGAATGTGCTGGAATCTTTCATTGCACTGCATTACTGCAAGCTTTTATGGCCTCAGTGATGTAAGCATGTTTTAACAGGGAATTCCTCCTTATCTGCCTAATGTAGTGGCCATGTTTAAACTAACACTCCTAATCTACTTTCCCTAAAAAGATGTCCTTGGCATTATACAATCTCCCCATTGTTATGTTGGGTCTTCACTGTGCTCTATGTTTGTGGTTGAGGATAATAGCCTGTTCGTATTGTCTGGAGAGAGGCCCCACCTTACACAAACACAGCAAAGTCTCTCTCTTTGGTCTGGTTTTCCCGAAACTCTGAGCCCTCTAGTAAATGAGGAAATATTATTGTCACCCCGAACTGAGGCGGCCGTCTGTGTGCCACCGGATTCCTCCCCGCCTGCACGCTGACTCACTGTTGCATGGCAGTGATGTCATGGGGGTCAAATTCTATCTGAATGGCTTCACAACTGCTGCCTGATTGGTTGCAGGGCAGGTGCCAGTTGCCAGGGAGATTCTTTCCCCTCTGTTTTCCCAAATTTGCATTTGCCTCAAAGTAACCTGGGAACCTATTAACCTTTTATGTATGCCACACAACTCCTGTAATGACTCTGCTTCGTACCATTAGCATTAACATGCTAATGGTACGAATGAATATGCACCAATACATCACTGACATGTTTTTGTTGTTTTTGTTTGTTTGGTTGTTTTTTTTAGGCGGAGGATATTGTATTATTTTAATACTCATTTGAAAACAACAAACTGCTTTTTTTACATTGTGTAGATATTTCAGGATGAATAGACCAAAAAAAGGGTCAAATTTTCTGTAATTAACATAAAGTTACAATTCCTAAAAAAGCAACAGTGTTACCAAGTAAATAGCAGTTCTAGTCAAGGATTGGTTATGCTGTAACTGAAGCTGTTTCTGACTGAAAATGATCTTCTTGTGGTGACCAGTCATTTTGAGTAGAATATTTGGGGTAAAATTGAAGCATTTACCAAGCAATTTGTAGCCAGCAGGAATATATACCTGATGAACTTTTATTATGGAGTAATACAATGTATTATCAAGCTTTGCTGTGAGGAGGGAAATGGCATTATGTTAGATTTAGACATTTAGAAATATATACTTATATATACTCACAGATACAGATATGTATTTACCAGTGACGGTAAATGGTTGTTGTTCTGATATATAAAATCAACTTAAGATGGCTTTACATGAGTTCATGGCAGGTAGGAGTCACTGTTTCAATGAGCTTTTATCTTGCAATCCTGTAATGAAGAAGCAGGTTAAGCTCAGTCTGCCTGTGTAAAAAAAAGAGGTAATAAACCCAGTAGACACCACTGGATGCACCCACTGAACTATTTTTCTGAATTACTTTAGAAATCTGTGAATAACCTTGGGCCAAGTGCAGATGATTCAGAACCAAAACGATTCAGAATCCACCCAGTCCTGCTGGTAGTCTGGTAATCATAGCTGTGGAATTTGGCTTTTCCACAGATCATTCTTTATGGATCGAAGTTTTGTTTTCAAATACCAGTTCCAAAATTTTGGGTTTACTGAGTGCTGTTTGACACCAGTGCTCTGCTAAGAAGCTTGTATTTTATGGCAGCCAAGTAAATAAAGTGCTAACACTATTGATGCACTGAAAATCAGTGCATAGACAAGACAAAAACTGACAAATATAAACAGTTTACATAAAATTATTTCAGTTGAACTGTTATAGTATGTAGGCTACAGTCAGTATGTGCCAAAAAAATCCAACATTCTGGACAGCTGGGAACAGCTTTTCATCCATAGCAATGAGTTCCTTTGTTTTTAAGATATAATTTTGTATTTGAAACTATGGCACCAAATGCAATCAGAGTGCAAACAGGGGCTTTTCTTTACCACATCTGAATATCAAGAGGGCTCAGACCTGTAATGGAGTGGTCCTTGCATAATGTTCTTCTGTTTTTGTGCGTTTTTCATTTCAGCTCATCCCCAACATAAGCATAAATAATGCATATGCACTCTGGTATTATAATCAATTTCTTTAAAAACATATATGGCCAGTATTTCAAACGAGTATTTGATAATGTGATTATTGTACTCTGGAAAACAGAACATTTAGGAGGCTATTCTGCTGAAATATATGCATGTTATTCCTTTTACCATAGTTACGACCCTTTAGAAATAGGTTTTAGATGTTATCCATGTAATCCATTATCCATGAAGATGTAGTCCCAGAGCAGTTTGGTAGATATGTGCATGAAAAATATTGTGGATCAACATCACAGGCCCGCTACAATTTTTTAAGTTTTTGATATGTTTAATAGTCTTGTACAAGGGTTTAAAATTGCATTGCTCCAGATGTATTATGACTAAGACAGAGTAATGAATGTTGGTCAGTCATGTCTGTTCGATATGTGATCTAATACCATTCCAATACATTGGAGTAGATCTCTGAGACGGCATTTTTCTCTGTGAAGACTTCTAACTGAAGTGTTGACAGTTTATCATGCATTGTGTGCTCATCCTCAAGAGCTCCTGTTTGCTGTCAAGCATACCCTGGAATGTTTGTATGTGTATCCAAAAGGATATGAGACCTGCACTTGAGTCTGGTCTAGCTTGTTTGCCATGTTTTTTTCTATTTATCTCTCTCTCCCTCTCTCTCCACATCTCTCTCTCTGTTTCTCTCTCAGATTACAAGGCTAGATGTGCTTTCTTATCTGATAGGAAAGTCCGATTGTTGCCACACTACCTTGTGCTTTTCCCAAGAAAAAGGGTGTGCAAGTGTTTTGTTGTTGTTGTTGTTGTTGTTGTTGTTGTTTTTTATTGCCAGGTACTGTAATGGCATTACTGTTTTGAGTCCTTAATTTTCAACAGTACATACTGATAAGGCAACCTAACTGATCTCAGAAGTTCAGCTCAAAGAAGAAGAAGGAGCTCAAGGCATTTTTGGGATGTCTGCATAATTTAATATTATCTACTAATGATGGACAAGACAATGATAATGGACAAACAACCATTTTATGTTCACAAATGGTTCATGCATTCTGAGTGGAGAATGCAAGTTGAGTCTTTAGTAGAACTTTTAGTTTGGTCTGTAGCAAACAGTATCACCAAACTTACAAACTAGTCAGTGTTTAAATGTGTTTTGCCTCTTTCCTTTAAACACTGCATGATATGCTGTTGATTCTATTATGAAAGCCTTTTTTCAAAGCAGTATTGAATGTGATGTTGCTGCTATATGCTCCTAATATCATCAGTTAAAATTTTGTCTCAGGCTAAATTTCTTTGGTTATTTTAGCTCTTTTTATCTCTTTAGTTCTAGTCTTGAGTCAGAAGTTAAATGCCTATAAAAACTGAGCACAATAGATCAAATTGACAGTATAAATAAAAGTAAGACAGTTTGATGAGCTGTCTTTCATTCAGTTGCTGAACTTGTTTCTATGCAGTTTCTGTAGTTACTGTACACTGATTGTTATTTACAGGCTTGAGTAAAGTGGATAAAGCAATTTCCTGCCCCATAACTAATGTTAGTGACTGTTCTTTAAGACGCTACTCATTATTAAAAGAAAGAGCTCTGTGTTTGAGGGGAGATTACAGATGAAGGTGGAGAGAAGGCCACGTTTATCAGACACACGCTCGGCTGTGGAATTTTACGGCTCACTGTGTGGTCAGCCGTTGGCACACACTCTAAAGCAGCACCCTGTTGGCATCACACACAAACACAAGTGGCAGATGGCACCAGTTCGCTGCCTGGGCAGCTACCCTCTATGGCTGGCTGGCACAAAGACCTCTCATCTCTGCAGCAGGAATAACAGAAGACTCGAAAGGAGAGAAGCAGGAGTGGTTCAGTTTCGGGCGATTCAGAGCACATTCAGCATTGTGATGTAGACCATCTGCTGCTTGCCATCTGGGCAGCATTGTGAAAACACTAAATGTGCTTGCCCTATGCTATTGATATATAACCCTAACCCTAACGTCAACAATAGTTTTGTTGTTAACGACTTTTGTTGTTAAAGACTTCAGTTTTGTTGTTAACAACTTCAGATTTTGTGAGATCAACTTATCCGTCAACAAAGTCGAGTCGACTAGTCATTTGATGACGTCACACAGACACAGGCATCCAACAATGAGCAACTTTTATTAAAGTTCTCTGTAACATTAACAGTCAACATGACAATTAAAGAAAAACAAAACAAAGGCTGATACGTTGAATTTTCTGGTAAATTTAAGTGTACAACAGAAAGTGGGAACAGTTTAAGCCGCGGCGCCACTCAGCGTCCTCTG
>JBBIGA010053605.1:0-12773 GCA_037576975.1 Alestes dentex
CGGCTGGAGGAACCGAGGAGGAATCTGGAACCGAACCTGTGTTCTCCTCACCAGCTCACACAATGTCAACTACTTTTTTTTACCAACAAAATGAATCTTGATACTTTTTACTGCACCCTTGTTTGTGTGCATTTATTCTAATGTTACCTTTGCAAGCAGAAAGAATCTTTATCACACACTGAGAACATGGCTTTATAGAATTTGCACAGGTTAACAATAGGCCAGGGTTAACAATATTTTGCAACAGAATTACATCTTGGAATATTGTATCACACACTCTCTAGTGATGCCCATTTCTACACACTCACATGTGCTTTTCTTATGTTTCAGATTCAAATATTCGTCATCAGTGAGCTTAAGATAAACATTCTTCGTTTATTGCACACGAAAAAATACAGCAGGGACAGAAAATTGCTAGTTTGGTTCATGCACCAATGCCAGGACTGTGAGGTCCTGGATTTATTTCAGGGTAGACCATCTCATTATGTATGAAAAAAAAACTTGGAATATGTGCAGACTTTTACATGCTCAATCAGAAACTTCCTGGCTCCTTCTGGTTTGGACTCTGTTCATGCCCTTGTCCCTCGCGGCACACCACCAGCAAGTCACGAGCTCACGCTGGTCCCACACTGGGGCCTCTTAATAATGGTGGGCCTCCTTGTGCAATTTCATGTACCAAAACACAACCATGATCCATTTTTACAAGACCATTTCATACCATGTTTTTAGTCACTGTGTGTTCATGACTGTACAAGGATTCTGTTCTCACTGGCTGCCCCTGTATTGTTAAAAGGGAGTGAACCGCCCCTCATACCTTCAGTGTGAATGGGCGGGGCTTATCCACTGTAGGCTGAATAGGCAGCTACATATAAATGTGTTGGCTTTCATGACAAAACCAAAATCGACAAATACAACTGTGCCGGTGGGGGATGATAGTTTTACCTTTACCAGTGTACAGACTGCATTTTTTTATTTCAGAAAAATGAAAACAACTTGGTGTTCCATGGTATGGGCCATTTAAGGAACGAGAAGAAAATCAAGCAACTGGTAAAAAATAAACGAATAAAATAAAAAATGGCACAATGGGCTTGCATATTAATATCCAGCTATTATATACTACTTCTTTTTGTTTGCAGGGTCTCTATAATTGGTATAAATGTGTTTATGGTCCATGCAGTACTGTTGATACCCATGGTGAACAAAGAAAAGCATGATATGATGTAATGTATTGCAATAAAAGATCATAAGAGCAACTCTTTATTAGTCCCATGAGTGGGAAATTTGTTCCAACAGAAAAGTGGACAGTACAAGAGAGGAAAGTAGAAGCAGCATAACCTACAGAAATAAAAACTACCCATACAATGTAACAATACACACTATACATGTACAAATATGTGTGTGTGTGTGTGTGTGTGTGTGTGTGTGTGTGTGTGTGTGTGTGGGTATGTAGATATATATATTTTTGTATAATAATAATTTCCTTTTTTCAGGATCCAGCCTCTCTCAGAGGCTTTGGATGACCTGTATAAGGAGTTCAATGCTCTGAAGGCTCACCTTGGAGATCTGACGGAGAAGTTTGGGCCCATTGAGACTTTCATTGATGAGCTGAAGACAGAGAGGGCGGCGGGAGCTGCAGCCGGACCTGTGGTCGGACCTGCGGCCGGCGCTGCGGGCGTGACCCCGGTGCGCAGGAGAGTCATCAAGAAGAAAACTCCGGCCTCGTCGTGAAAGCTAGGAGCTTTTCTGAAATATCCCACATAGAGCTGGTACTCACTCCTAAGCCACAGACGGAAAACCACCATGATATATGTTTATATGGTGCTTTACTTCCCGCAGAGCTTCTCAGTCATTTTAGCATCTTGTTACTGCATGTTGCTGGGAAACTGATAATATACGAAATGCTCACCGAGGTAAAATTACCCCCTCCCTCTTTTTTTCTCTGTGGTTTCAGTGCATGCGAATTTAGGAATGAAGGTGTACCCTAAGAACAAGGGAGTACTGATATATTAGCAGCCGTAGATAGGTTGTATTTCAGTTAGCACATATTGTATATATCAGTCTTTTAATGCTGTTCCTTTCCAGTCAAACCTTTTGATCAATTTTTTCAACAGTTCATGACAAATGCATCAATGATTTTATGATAATTATTTGGAATAAATCTGTTCACACTGAAATACATCTTAAAAGGGACCTTACAGCATCATTCATTTGCTGAGAGTCATCCAGAGTGATGCATTGATGTGATGTGCTTTGCCAAGAGAGTCAGATATCTTTAAAGTGGTGGTGATGGGAACCAGGGGTCACAGTGTCTATACTGCGGATATCGCCATTTGACGTTACAATCCTCTAGAATGATATGTCTCACACCAGACGACTTGGAATTATTTTGTCTGCATCTCATTGATTTAATTATGCACAGTTTTGTATACAGTATTTTCCTTCTCCTATAGAGTTACGATTTCAGAGATGCATGGTTTTATTGAGCGAATATATGCAAAAAAAAAAAGCAATAAACCCATTTAGGTGACACCATTAAAGTACAACAGCAAAACAGAACCAGTGACTTTTGAAACCCAGGCATATTTCTGACATATGAGCTAATTTACTAGAACCATCATTGCACATTTACATCTGTCAAATAAGCATGGTAATGTGGTGCTTAATGTCTTTTGGCTCATAACTGCAGTCTTACATAAGCTAATAAATTGCCATTTGCATATAATATCTGTGAGTAATGTCTTGAAAAACAATGTCAAATAGACACCATTTGCCTACATAGAATCACCCTTTTCCCCTGTTCAGCGAGAGCAGCTGAAGCACCTGCAGATGTTTAGGTACTCAAGGAGTGGCTCATTTGGTAAGTCGCACACATGCACACACAGAGAGATAGTTGTTACTCAGAGTTTTTCGCTTTTCTGCAATATTTAACATATTTAATATTCCTAAAGATGTACATCATCTGACATCTACAGAACAGGTTCACTGGTCAGACAGATGGCAACAACGGAGCGACCAGATGTTTCTTTTCTAACTATGTGTTTTGCCGTCTTTATTCATCCTGCTGAAAGGTCTTCAGAGCAGGTTCACTTTGCACTCAGACAAAGCAAACAGTCTTGTTTAGGACAGTGGTTGTTCTCAGCCACCAGGGGGAAACCTAAACTTAAGGCTCCCTTAACTAGTTAAAGAAATGCTTCTGTGCTTTTCAATCTAATCTCTTTCCACCACATCTGCAACGCAAATGTATCACGGATGCTCATAAAAGAACAAAAAAGCTATTGATTCAAAATGCGCCAATAATAGAAGCAAATGGGAGGACGACTTCTAATAGAAGTCAACAGGCAAACACTTATATTAGAAGCCAGTGGGTAAATCACATAAGTCAATGGACAGATCACTTATTATAGAAGACAATGGACAGATCACTTATATTAGAAGTCGATGGGCAGATCACTTATAATAAAAGCTGGTGGGTAAATCACTTAAGTCAGTGGGCAGATCACTTATTATAGAAGTCAATGAACAGATCAGTTATATTAGAAGTCAATGAACAGATCAGTTATATTAGAAGTCAATGAACAGATCAATTATATTAGAAGTCAATGGACAGATCACTTATATAGGAAGTCAATGGGCAGATCACTTATAGTAGAAGTTAATTGACAGATCACTTATAATAGATGTCAGTGGGCATATCACTTATAGTAGAAATTAATTGACAGATCACTTCTAATAGAAGTCAATAGGCAGATTGTTTATAATAGAAGTCAATGGGCCAATCACTTTTACTGGAAGTCAATGGGCAGATCACTTATATAAGACGTCAATAGAATCGTATTAGGACATATATTAGAATTTAATGGACTGATCATGTATAATAGAGGTCAAAGGGCATGTAACTTTTACAAGAAGTCAATGGGCAGATCAGTTATATTAGAGGTCAATGGACAGATCACTTATAATAGAAGTCAACTGGCAGACGACTTACATTAGAAGTTAATGGATAGATCACTTATACTGGAAGTCAAAGGACAGATCACTCATATTAGAAGACAAAGGACAAATCACTTATAGTAGAAGTCAGCTGGCAAGTTACTGGTAAAAGAAGTCAAGTAGAAATCACTAATAATAGAAGCTAGTGGGCATGTCAGTAAAGTCAATGGTCATGTCACTTATTATGGAATTCAATGGACAGATCACTTATAATAGATGCCAATTTGCATATCACTTATAATCAAAGTCAATAAGCATATCCTTTATTTTAGATGACAATGGGAGGATCAATTGTAATAGAAGTCACTGGACAAATCACTTGTAACATAAGTCAGTGGACATATCTAACTTTATTTCGAGTGATCCCTGCGGATATATTGTAGACGTTCATTTTGTATTTTACATCCAACTATATATTCAGTTGTCTCTGTTGGAACAAACTGAGCCAATATTTCGTGATGAACAGACCAATAGAAATCGCCAAAAACATTTGGTAACATTACCCAACACTTACTAAGTTAAGAACTTTTCTTCCTTTCTGAGCAGGGACTTTGTTTTGCTCAGACAGCAACAAAATACAACTGAACATTAAGTTGAGTGTAATAGACTCTATAAAATCTTACCCTAACCCTGAACCTAAATTTAACCCTTTCCTTAACTGGCCAAAATTTCAACCTAAAGGATGTCATTACTCAACTTAGTTTCACCATACTTGATTGTTCAGTTATAATTTGGAAATAGTAAAATTCTCATTTTTTGCTCCCATCACTTTTCAGATTTTCTAATATGTTTTGTTCTACTTTTACTAAACTCTATATCAGCAATGATATTCATAAAAGAAATTAATACATATCTTAGTAAATGTTTCACTATCTTAATTAGTAAATCTCACAAAGTTTATAGCTATGAGATTTTTAAGTAGACTATGTAATATCATGCACATACATCCAGCAAAACACCAATGCTAAATTTATCACACGCAAATTTATCCACTACTCAGTTCAACCATCCCTCGAAAGTGCTACTGTGATAAATACCTGTCTCATCACCAGTCTACTCAGGCTTTAGGAGGCACTCTAATTCTTGAAAAGTAGTTATTTGTTGAGTTCCTCTTCATCTTTCTTGCTACAAGGTATGCATTAATGTTAAAATAGTTAATAAGCAAAAACTGATAGTCTTTCAAGTCAAGTCAAATTTATTTATGTAGCCCATTATCATACACAAAGGTTGTTCAATGTGCTTGACAAGAATACATTGAGTAGATTTAATCCGAGATACAGTTCACAAAGCAACAACGATGAGTCCACGTACAGAGAGGAGGTCAGACAGCTGGTGGTCTGGTGTCGAGACAACAACCTGTCCCTGAACGTCGACAAGACAGAAGAGATGGTCATCGACTTCAGGAGGAACTCCGCCCCATACACCCCACTTCACACTAACAACTCGGCTGTGGAGAAAGCAGTGTGAAGTTCCTGGGTGTACAGGTGACGGACAACCTCAACTGGACACTCAACACCACCACCATCACCAGGAAAGCCCGGCAAGCCACTTCCTGAGGAGACTGCGTAAGGCCCGCCTTCCCCTTTCCAACCTCACCACCTTCTACTGGGGGACCATTGAGAGCATCCTCTGCAGCTGCATCACCTCCCGGTTCGGAAACTGCAACAGCGCCGACCGAAAGTCCCTTTAGCGGCTCGTGAGGGCAACTAGAAAAGATCATCTGTGTGTCTCTCCCACTTCTCACTGAACTGTATAAGAAATGCTGCTCATCACAGATCCCACCCACCCCTCACATGATGTCCACTACCGGACATCACAATAGCTTCTTCCCACGAGCCATTAGATTCCTGAACTCAGAGCCTGCACATAACAGGCAGAGACTGCTATAAAAATGCACATGACACTTTTAACTATCCTAAACTCACTGCTGACACTTTCCAAGAGTGCACTAAAACTTGCTGCTAAAAATTTGATTGAAAAAACCCTCCTACCTCCTGTATATACATTTATTTGCACTACCTGCCTGTTTGTACTTTGGATTCTTTGCTTAGATGCTGCAATATAATGTTGCGTCGGTTTTCTTGACTCTGCTCTGCTCTTTGTCTGTCCTTGTTTACATTTGTCTGCCTTTGTCCTACACTGTTTGCTTTAGGGAATGCTATTACAACCCTCTGTAAACAATAAAATGTCGTGAATCTTGAATCAAATACAAGAGGTAAAGTCCAAAAATGTGGCAAAAAAGTAAAAATCCAGTAAATCCAATAAGAAGCACAAGGCAAAAGAGTAATCCAAAAGGGTCAGACATACACGAGAAAGTGATGCAGACAAGAAACCAAGGAAATCCTTGGTAACTAGGCAGGGCTTAGTATACTTTTGCACTGAAAGAATGCCTTTTAGGTCTATATATACTCCCTTAGGCCTAGTACGCAGGTGATCCTGATCTTCTTGTTATGGGCTGTGTGAAACTCTGGGGTTGCTGTCCGGAGAGGATTCTCTGGTAGTGTCAGTGATAGACCTAGTTTCCGTTCTTTCCTAAGAGACCTACCAGGATTATAAAAAGAAATCAAAGAAATATTTTAAATATTGATTGTTTTTTATGTGAGTATTATAAAAGTATTCATCTAACAATGTAATAATGTAACTTGGACTAGGTACAGATCATTTAATTCACTATTCTGAATATATTCCCAATACTTTTACATGCCAAGCCTGGTTTTTAGTAGCATGGCAGTTTGACCCACCTGATAGACTTGAACCCGTGTAATTCATACTATGTATAAATATAAATATGTTTACTGACTTCATGTGAACCAGAGATATTATCACATTGCTGTGAAAGAATAGTCATGACGATCATCTGTCAATGTGTCATGGATTTGAAACCCCTTTGAAAGGTCTTGCATGACAGTGTAGAAATAAATAAATTCTCAGGGTATTATAAATTCACCCCCTGTGTATAAATGATGTGTGTAAACATCTGCAGATGCCTCTTGCTGGTCAATGAATCAAGACAAACATGATTATGGTGGATCATTCTGAGGCAGAAGCCCTTGAATCATGTTTTGTGCGTTAATAAATGTCAACATTGAGGTATTAATAATTTCCAGTCTAACTGATTGTAAAAACAAAAGCAGACATTCAGAAGTAACATTTAAATTCAGATCATGTCAAGTCTGCCAACACTTAATCTCCTCCAGCTATTTGCTGAAATTTGAAATAAATGGCTGAGGCCCAGGTTGGGAAGAGGTTTTGCTCTAAAAAATGAAACATGATCCTAGATATCGTCACTGTCGGAAAAAACTCTCTCCATTTCCATTATTTTCATCAATTGAAAATATCTTTCCATTATTGGACCAATAGGAGGGGCCCAAAATCAGCTTGAAAAATAAAGTTTTTTCCTTCTCCTGTAAATTGACCGTTTTGGAGATGCAAGGATTTGTTTTGCTATACTGATTTATTTGTGTTACTCTCGGCGAGATGAAGCCATGGAGCTCTTCGCCTTTGACCTCAGCGTGATCGCTCTCTGCCTTATGAAATACTAATACGTGATTATTTTTGATTTAAGAAAAGATTAACTGGGACCTTCAAAGTCAGGGTTAATGCAAGTCATTCTGGCTGTGTCTGTAAACCTGCACTGCCCGGGGTACACCAGTAAAGCACCTTAATTCACTGATATTGCTTTAACCTTGAGTCTGACAGAGCTCACGTCATGCCAGTAATGCACATGTGGGAAAACAGCCACAGGGGGCGTCATTTTTACATTTTCAGGATATTTACAGTGTGTGGTCCAACACTGGAACTGTAAAACTGAAATGAGGGTATTTAAAATGTGGGATGAACTGCCTCCAGGTCATCCAGAAAGCAGCAAATCCCCATGTTTATTGGCTTTATTGGCACTAGGAGCCAAAGAATGTTAAATCTTCCATCCAAGCACACACATAATCAAGTTTACAGCAAACCTGTTTATGGCAGGTTTATAATAACTCACTTTCAGGGTTTGCTCTGGCGGTGTGGGCTGCTGGAAAACATTAACTTTGACAGCACAAATGGGAAAAAAGTCCATAATGACATGACTAATCACATGACTAGGAGCTGAAATGCTTCACTATTTACCTACTTGTTTCTAAAAGGAGAGAATGCAGAAGATAGGAAGGCATAATTTCTAAATCACTTTTTAATTATTATTTTATGTATTATGTATTATTTTCAATCAATTAAAAATGCTAATTGAGATGGATTGTATTGTAAATACAAATGGTGCAAAATGACTTCAGTAGTTAAATATTGTAATGTTATATTGACTCTCAGTGCTCCAGATTTAAATGCTCTCCAACCATGTTGGCCCTATCATTGGGAGCTGTTGAGTTTGATGCCATAACCACCCATGGCCGGGGATTCAACGTGGCTTTACTCTCTCATCCTTCTCTATCCATCATGCAACATGATGCTAGCCAGCTCAGGCTTCTGACAGTGGCTGTTAGTGTTCTCCTGCAAGCGTGTTGAACCAGTAGCATTGTGTTAGTGGCATCTTGAGAAGAATAGGTGGCTGGCTTCTTGGAGGACTTCACCCTCCGAGCTTGGTAACTCCATGAGATGAATGGACTACTACGAAATGGGTGGAATTAGACACACACAAGATTTTCCACTTAAAACTACTGTCTGGTGATGTTCTCTTGAAGGTAAGAGTATATTTTGAACTGTTAATGCTCAATTCACTGGCTAAGGCTCTTGAAATAAGCAAGATCACACATGGACATCTTCTTGCAGTCCTAGGACCTTCTACCTCCCAGATAAAGACTTGACTTACTGGAAAACATTATTGCTGAGGGCACAAATGAAAAAAGTTCATAATGATGTGAGCAATCACATGACTAGGAGTTGAAATTCCTTACTATTGACCTTCCTTTTTTCTAGAAGGAGAAAATACAAAAGGCAAAATGGCATCAAGATTGTGTGTTGATTTCACATGTATTATTTGATGTGTTGTGTATTATTTATAAACAATTGAAAATGTTATTTGAGCTTTACATTGTATAGATAAATGGTTTTATACAAATTGTGCTAAATGACTTCTAGGTTCAAGGTTACTTTATTTTCACCAGTAACCGAGTACATACATCGTGTGATGAGACACAGCGCATCATAAAATAAAATATTACATTGTCATATTAACATTCAGTACTCATGATTGTGTTGCCCCTTGGGAGATGTCGAGTTTGATACCATAGCCATTCATGGCTTAGGATTCAGCATACCATAAGTGGTTTCATTCTCTCTGCTTGGGTAGGATGTCTCATCCCCTTCTTCCATCACTCAGCATGATGTTAGCCAGCCCAGACTTCATATTTACGGCATTTAGAAGACACTTTTATCCAAAGCAACTTCCATTCCCTAACTACAGGGGGCAGTCTCCCTGAAGCAACTTGGGGTTAAGGATTCAAACCCAAGACCTCTTGGTCCAGAGGCAAGTGTCCTACCCACTAGGCCACCACCCCAGCAGTTATTTTATGTATTATGTATTACTTTCAATAACTTGAATATGCTCACTGAGCTTCACATTGTATGGATAAATGGTTCAATACAAATGGTGTAAAATTACTTTAGTTGTAAAATCTTGCAGTGTTATCTTGACCTTCAATGCTCCTGATTGCACTGCTGCCTTTTCCTGGAGAGGGAGGGGACCTTCTGTCTGGTGCCTCTTTCACGTTGAGTAAAGATGGAAACATCATTTTCTTTTATGATCTGCCGTGCGACAGAATGCGGCATAACATGACAAATAACGTTTGATATGTCGGTTTTTATGCTGGAATGCTCCTTTACCATCTGAGAGTGGGATAACATTGCCAGAGCTTACTGGATCTTCTCAATCCTTCTCAATAAATGTCACCTAAATGTCCAGTTTCCAGCAGATTGAAACAACCTTCAGATCTTTGCCATATGGGGAAACATGCCATTCCCAGTAGCGCCTGGCTCCATAACACTGACTGGGTTAGAGCCTATTTCGAGATAAATAAATAAATAAATAAATAAATAAATAAATAAACAATAGAACTAGAGACAATTTATCATTGCCTGCTGCCAGAGCAAATGTTCCTTTCTTAGATATCCTTACATAACTCGGTCCCTATTGGGGTCACCCCTATAAATCGGAGCAAACACGTAGCACGAGAGAAGCGACAAGCTTTAATTGAATCTTGACTGGGTCTCAATAAAAGTGCACATCATGATTGAAGATTTAACAAGCTGCTGAAGCCTGAGAATTCTAATCCAGGGATATTGGAGATCTTACAAGTACTGTGGGGTCGGAAACAAGATACAATCTGAAGAATTATGTCAACTCATACCGAAGTTGGTCGGTATGACAGGAAGGTCATGAAACTGCAATAGCTGTGTTTTAAAGAAAAAAAAATTACATGCATGTAGTATAAGTCCACTAGGCTGGAGGGAATTAGTCTGTCTGGAACTTTATGTCACAGCATTTTAATATAAAGATCTTCAGACACACTAATTCCCTCTAGTCAGTGGAGTGTGGTAGCTGCTTCCTTGCCATCTGTGCCAAACTGCACCACTTTCAGATTACAGCATTTTTTTCAGGCAGATTGAAAGACTGCACATAATAGTGTAGATCATACTATCGTGGTGTGCAGGCACCCTCCGTCAAATAACACATTGTTTTGTTGGTTTTCTAAGTAAAAAGAATGACAGAGGAGACATTTCTAGAATAGCAAAAGAGTGATTATTTTGAAATGCGATTATGCATGTAAAGTAATAGACAAAAAAGTAGGTTTAAAACAAATGGTCTGTTAATGTTAATGAATGTAATTTTTGTTACTATTCTTTTGCAGTTAAATTACATCAAACAGATGCAGAAAAAAATTTAATCTTATTACAGTAATGCTATAAATTTGCTGTACATTTAGGGGAAATCCTTTTTTTTTTTAAATAAAATTTCATTTCTTTCAATGTTTGAAATGCAGAAAAGCGTGTCCCAAGCATGGCCATAATTAAGCTAGTGCAAGAGAGAAGTAATAATAGACAGAGAGAAAGAGAGAGAGAGAGAGAAGGGGGGAAATTAGCTAACTAGACAAAGAGAGGGGGGCATTTATAGATAGAGAGAAAGCTATACATATATATATATATATATATATATATATATATATATATATATAGAGAGAGAGCGAGAGAGAGAGAGAGAGAGAGAAAGGATGGAGCATTTATAGACAGATAGATAAAAAAATAGAGAAAGAGAAAGAGAGAGAATGAGAGAGATTCTCTAAGAGTCCAGAGCTCCAGAAATTCAACCAGGAAAAGAAAGGAATGAAAACTGAGATGCAGAGTCACATGGACTTCTCATCACATTAAAAGTATCAGGATTTTATACCGTTGTTCTAACCAGGCTGATGTAATATTCTCGACGCTGATGTGGGACCTTGAGTAAACTCATCTTGTCTCCAATTCTGGCGGGGTGTGAGATGATTGAACCAGGAATATAAAGTGTGAATCAATAATCCCTCAGGGGATGACAATATCAATAGACAATAATTACCAATAATCAATAGTCAGATGCAAGTGTTCTAATAATAAATAGACAGTCTAAAGTTTTTGCTTTTCACATTTTAACATGCTGGTCTCTTCTGAGTGTGTTTATTTCTCTAGAATTAAAAAATGCTGTCCGGTTTTCCAGGGCAAGCTGATGAAATTTTCCACGTGAGTTTCAGTGCGGTTTGTGAGGGTGATGCACTGCATGAGCGAAACTCAATTGTGGTTTGGAAAGAAAATGAGAATTTACTGATGGCTCTAGTGGGGGTATTTTCTATTCATGTGTTCTAACAAAAATCATTTTCAAAAATGTCGAATATTTGTCTCATCTCTGCTCACTTCTTTAGTGCAAAATGATTTTTTTTTTGCCTGAATAGAAACCCAAAGGGAAAAATAAACGTAATTGTGTAAAACTGTAAAATGTGCTAACATAATGCTATTTATTTATTTTTTCCACATTATGTCCATCAAATGTCAAAGAAAAGGCAATTTTTTATTTCATGTTTTTACCCTGTATTGCAAAACCTAACTAAAAATGTATCATTTTTCTGACTCTTGGTTCTATTAGTCTTTCCTGCCACAGTAATATGTGTTGGTGTAATTTGTCCTGTTTAGTGCTTGTTTTGTCTACTACTGTCTGTTAAACACTGTCTCTTATGTTATGTCTGAACTATTTGTAAAGTGATTATTAATTTGAGCAGAGGTCCATAAACATTTGCATCTGGCTGTACAAAGCAAGCCTCATTTTCACACAGTACAGCTGATTACAAATAACACTGAACTGGCATTATTTCTATTGCACACTGTATAATTACCTGTTTGTGTTTGTAGTTCAATATTACAGACCAAATAAGTTTCATCAGTAATAAAGAGCACTTAAAATGAAACTCATCCATTATTAACTAGCTGTGTAATTTCAGACCCATTAATTTAATGAGGTTTAAGTAATCTGCATAGATTTGCCCCCGCAAGGGATGAGATTAATGTGGGCTGGTTTGGTCGAGGAGGTAGCTCTCGACGTAATTGCCCATGTACTAACATTTGTAGGCATATTTTAAGAAAAGTAATTAGACTTGCTATTGCCTGATAGTGTGTGTGAAGGTGTGTAGATGTATGAAGGTGTGTATGAAGGTGTGTATGTGTATGATGGTGTGTGTGAAGGTGTGGAGATGTATGATGGTGTGTGAAGGTGTGTATGATGGTGTGTGTGAAGGTGTGTAGATGTATGATGGTGTGTGTGAAGG
>JBBIGA010053633.1:0-31842 GCA_037576975.1 Alestes dentex
TTGTGCATTGTTTGAATGCTAAATAAATATTTTCATAGTTTTGTAACAGATGTATTCTTTTAATAATTTAATAATAAGTTCTTTCGGTTTTCGTTTTCGGTTTTCGGCCAAGTGTTTCCTCATTTTCGGTTTTCAGTTTCGGTACAAAAAAATCATTTCAGTGCATCCCTAGTTTTTACTTTTCTGGCTCATACTCTAGCCGTTCCTCTGATTCTGATGATCTGAACAATCTATCAGTCTATCTGCAGACCTACAGCAGGTGTGTTTATGAAATGGAGTGGAGAATTCGGTGGGGCATGGTCGTGTTTATTTCAGTTTTTTCCCTCACTGCTTTTGTGTCCTGCTATAGCCCCTGTCCCTTCTGTCCACTCCTCCCTTTTGGAAACAGAGGGCAGTAGAAGGTGCTGTGGGCCCAGCGGCTCGAGGCTGTCTTGTTCTGTTGTTTTACAGGTCTGCTGCAGGATGGAATGCTGTGTGTGTTCTCCTGCCAGGTCTCTGGAGGTTGCTGCTTCTATTCACACACACACCAGGATCTTACAGCTCTCCACACAAACCCTCCTGTTCAATACTGCACAAAGAAATACTTTGCACTACATGATAAATTTTAATCTGGCTTTATGTGGCAAAATGCATCTGCTATACATAACTTCCGAACCCTTACGATACTTTACTAGCTACTAGCTACCTAGCTGAGGGCTACACTGCTGGAGGTGGTAAACATGAGGATAAAAAGGAACTTCAAATTTTCTGCATAATTCAGTTACTGAGATAAACAAAGTCATTTTTTATATGTAATGTTGATGATAAAATAATAAAGTCTGGAAAAAAATATTTTCTTAAGGAGCTAGTTTGCCTTAGATATAGGCAAACTATTGGTGATGTTACGCAGTGCGTATTAAAATACATAGGGTAGTGAAGCATTGTCCTAGCACGAAAAAGTGAAGCGTTGTCCTAGCACGAAAAAAAACCCTAAATCGTGATCGCAGCATGCATTTTGATTAAACTGTATTTCGTGATGGCTGCACGGAAACTCGTGAGACCGGGCTCAGCACACTCATAAGTATCGTCATGTATTCAGTCTGTTTTTTAATATTTTAAATTATTGCAAAAATGCAACATAATTGTGCTCATTTGTATTAAAAAACATTTTGGGAAGTTAAATATCCCTCAACGTTTTTGATGAGTAGTGTGCACACACACATTTGTGCATTCACAAACACAGATGTGTGCACTTAAATGACGGCAGGCCAAATTCTGTTGAGATTCGGTAGCTGCGTGTAAAACATTGTGTATTCAGACATGATCTAGTACAGAGAATTCCACAGTCAAAACATACAGAGTGTTCCTTTGGTCCATGTGATGAAAAGAACTTCCTGATACCTTCCCGGTTGCAGACACTGGCCTTGGAACACTTCACAAAGCAAGTGCTCAGCCCTGAGGGGGACGGATGAAGTTTGTTTTGGCATTCGGCCTCCGGGCAAATAGCTGGGTTGTGAAATCAGACTAGAGGCAAAAAACTGACTAGTGCTTTTCCCCTTAAACAACAGCAATGATGTCATTCCAGGCTCTGAGCTGTTGACCAGCATGTTTTTCTAAGTCGCGATTTATGGCGTCCTCGCAGAGGCCAGCGAGGGGTTTGTTGATGCTAAGTGAGATGGGGGCTTGTGGTCAGAAACCCTCAGAGGAAGTGAAGGGGCAGTCAGTAAAACATCTCCAAGCGGGACAAGAAAATTTATGCTTAGAGGACATCCATCAGGAAACAATCGCAGGGTTCATGGCACACTCAGGTAAGTCACGGGGAGCCTTTTGGTCTGAATGAATCCAGATGGGCCTGTTGGTTGGTCTGCTTTGGTCTGAGTTGGACTGAACCAGGCAGGCCTTCTGGTTCTGTCTGGCTGGCCGCACTCAGGGTCTCATGACCACCTGGTGCTGGTCCAGCCACCGACTGCAGAAACTCTTAAAAATGCTCAGCGGCAGCACAGCGAATTCGCTGTGGGTTTTTTATGAGACGGACCCTGGAAGCTGTCGCGTCTGACAAGTCGTCTACATGAGCGGCAGATCAAAGCCGCAGGCTCTTTTCATGCCCGCTCAGCGCAGCGCTGTCCAGCTCTCTTTAGAGGACTAGATTTAAGCTGTCGTGCGGAGACGCAAAAAATGGAGATGATGAAAACAGAAAAGCCTGAGCCAGGGGAAGAAAACAGAGCTGTGTGGTCTGTTAGATGTATGACCTTCAAAGCATTAGAGCATGGAGTGTAGGTCACAGTTCACTTCATGCTTCGAGTAAATGATGTGTCCTTCCTCATCAGGCTCGCTCTCAAGTTTACTTCATTCACTCCAGCCCCTGTACCTTTGTTCCAAACAGACTAAGTCTTGGTCCCTTATAACCACTCATTATGTACTAATTCAGCTTTTACAGCGCTTAATCCAGTTCAAAGGGCACAGATTAACCCTATTCCTGTAAATCATCTCACTGAGCTAAAGTAAAGTAGGCTGAGCAGGTCGGTTGTATTTCAAGACAAACATTGGTTGTTTTTGCAGCTTGGTTTCTTTATACAGACTCTGAGGACTGGGATGTGAATGGCATGTTTTGAAACTAACAATTTTTATGTGCTAAAAAGTGGACAATTCATTTTTCCATAAGTAAGGATGTTTAGTTTAGACCAACACTTTAAATGCTTAGTTTAGACTAACACTAGCTGTGATATGTCCTTTAGGTCCTGCTACATATCCGTTTTTCACAATACCATTTTTTCTTTTCGACACCGTATGAAAACACTACTGACTTTTATTTTGTGTGAATGATGACTGTACCAATAAAACTCATAACTGTTAAATCTAAGTAGTTTTTCTTTCTCTTATGAAGTCACTCCTAAAAGGTTTTTACAGCAACAAATGAGTCACAAAAACATACTTTAGCAATGGCGATGGCACTGGCATGACCCCATATCTCAATCAGCTGCTGCTGTCCAAAGCGGTAGTCCCTCAGCAGCTCACTTTCTATGGCAGCCATCTCCATTTTGCTAAAAAAAGAGAGGGAGAGAGGGAGAGAGATGGCACAGACATCATTACCACATAGTTTTGAGTCATTTTATACACTGAATTGCTGGTGGGGATTGTGGTGGGTGCAGTTTTATGGAAAAGTGGGGTCAGCGGACAGTGCGGTGATAAGGCCAGACTGTGTTTAGTGCCTGTTAACTGTTCCCTGAATGTTTCAGTCATTGGTAAGCTTGGGCCTATAGCTGAGTCAGTATGGAAGCTACCCTCAACCATACAAACAGAACCAGACACCTGTATTAGTTAGGTATAGTCTCCCTTTCTCAGAGAGTCTTAGTACATTAAAGACCCCTGCTGGAAGTCTTCAGTAATGTTCCTGATTTCAGTTTTTGAACTAACCTTGCTCAGAAAAGATGTCCCTAGGGGAGCAAGAATAAAGTATTTTTAATTTTTAAAATGTAAGTAATCGTGCATTTGTAAATGAATGTTTGGACAGACAGCAATAGGAACAATATTCTTACCACATGGAATATCATACAATATTACTTATGCTACTTATTTTATTCAGTAATGGACTCTTAACCTCCCATTTTGTTACTGAAAATCAGTTAACTGTAAATTACTTATCTATAGTATTTATACATAGTATTCTTTATTCTTAATTTATCACATGCATAGTCAGTCATACATGTACAACATACAGTGACCCATTCACCAAGCGAGGCAGTGGGCTGCCGCCAGTGAGGCGCCCGGGGAGCAGCATGGGGGGACGGTACCTCAGCGATGACACTAGCAGTTGGGATTTGAACCCCAGTCGTCTGATTGTAAGGCCAACGCCCTAACCACTAGGCCAGCTGCCCCATATATATATATCGTGTATATAGCATAGTGTATTTCATACTTTACTTAGACTTTATATTTTATATATTCCTTGTCCCTGTGTATCTGGGTGTCTGTGCAGTCGTAACCTCAGTAGTTTCCTCCGAGATTAATAAAGATTTCTGACTCTGATTATGCTACATTGTGCAATTAAAATTTTGTTGATTTCCAGCATCTGTCTCGCACGTCCACAGCCGTCCAAAAAAAGACCAAGTCAGACATTCTAACACTGAACTGAACATCCAAATACTCAACCTGACATTGAACACACATACAGATATGGTCCTAGACCAACCAGTGCAATATAGACATAATCCACACATCAGGGTTAACATTCGAAAAGTCTCATGTTCTGCATTTCCCTTATATTTTATTTACATTCCCATTTATTGCATTTCTATAGGTTTATTATTGTAGTCCGTTATCCATAAAGACTTTGTGTCTTTAAGGCTTATGTATGTAAATGACCTCTGTTCTTACCCGCTGGCTCGTTCAAAAAACAGTCCAGAAAACACTCCTTATAAGTTCATGTTAATGAGTGGTGGCTAAACTGTTGTAGGCAGAAAGGACTGTTGTAATGAATGAATTGATTAGTTTGAGGTTTAAATTTTGAGTGTTCAAACACTACATCACTACATCTTCTCTTAAATGGGCCCTTTAAAATATAGGCCTCTTATTCGGCCACAACTATGAAACTAATCTGTACGCTTTGTGGTCATGAGAGGGAGAAATAGCAGAACCGGCCCCCATATAGACCTTTAGGGTTAAAGTATTACATTTGAAGTTGTAAGCATTTGCAGTAAATCCTTCTTGGAAGTTTTTTTTTTTGATACCTTACAACTCGCCTACATTGTGAAACACTGCTTTTGTTCTGGCTGCTTGGTGAGCTCACCCACAGTCACTTTCACTCGGTTTCAAAGACAAGGGGTTCATTGGGTTGTGTGTGTAGGTTTTGCTGCAGGCAAAAGTAAAAACAGGGGAAGGACTCGCATATGTTATGTTTTTGAGCTGCTAATATTAATTCATTCTCCTCACTTTATCATTGAATTCATTCACACACTCTCTCTCGATAGCTCTCTCAAAAACTCCTAATGAGTGTTTTGCCTAGAAAGCTCAACTGTATGTCAAACCACAGTCTCAAACGAATCTGCCGATAATTATGGCCAATTAACTCTGTACTTTTCCACTCTGCAAAAGCCTAGTGATAAGATGACAGCCTTTTCTTTACACAGAAAAGAAATAAATTAGCTCATTTTAATGAGTTAATTGGCCCCAAAATTTCCCTGTCTGCAATTTAATAATCTGCACAGGCACACAGTGGTCAAAGACAGAATTATGTTTTAACCAAAAGTGCCCCATTAGTGTCTTCAGGTGGCACTGCCAATAATAAACGAATTCAAAACAAACCCTATAGAGCATCACTCAGTTTAGACATATCTGTCAGCCTGGATGATCACTTAGCTTACAAATAATAATATACATATGGTACGATATTATCCATTCTGGAAGGCTTACATACTTTTCCCACATACGGTTACACTGCTCTATTGTCTATTTGTTGTATTGTTTCAGATTTACATCCCATTCACTCCTGTTAGTTAGTTAGTTACTATATTGTTACTATATTTTCTGTTTGTTGTATGTTTATTGACTCAAATTTACATCCTATACTGTTACACTGCTATATTGTCTGTTGTATTGTTTCTGTCATGCCCTGCTCTGTGCTCAATGCTGCCAGCTGCCTCCTGTACAACAATCCCACATTTTGTGCAATACTATTCATTCTGGAAGGTTCACATCCCAGTCACACTATACTGTTACATACACCACTGCTACAATTGCTGTGTCTATTTACTGCATCGTCTATTGTCTCTGTTGTAATTCGCACTTTGTTGCTAAATGCTGCACCGTGGTCCACGGAGAAACGTCTCATCACGCCATGTACGTGTACACAGCTGCTGATGACTAGAAAGTAACCTTGAACTTTAAACCTAATCTAACATTAATCGAGGTCTGAAGGAACACTTGGGTCACTTAGGGTTGGAACCAAACCCTGTAGGGTGATAAAATCTCCAGCAGCAGGGCTGGGGCCCCCTGCTACAAGACTCACTGTCATATTTAGGCTCTGATCACTGAAATGCTAAAGGTCAGCTAGCATTTATTTGAATGGGTGGAACACTTTGATCATTGTGCAAACCTGCTGCATGGGACGTTTGGGCCCTGTGGCATTTACAGTCTCCGATAGAGCATCACAGCTGTCAGCCTGAGAGTGCAGGTGGTTGCTTCCTGGCTTACTGTGATACAGTGATATTTATAAAGTTCACCTTGGTCCAGTATTTTTCATATTTCCTCCTTTATTCAGCCTGCAAATCACACAAATATTTAACGTGTGCTTATCGTGTTTGCGAGCTGGATTCTGGATTCCGAGACGATTTTCACTAAAGTGGTGCAAAAGAAAACATGGACTGATGGCTCCTTTCAAAGTAGATGCATATTGTCACTGTCATGACATAAACTTGTACCTCCAAAATGGAATTTTCAGAAAGAAAAGAAAAACATTCTTCATCTGGAGCGGACATTATTGTAAGGAAATTCGATTCCGAGCAATTTTGGACTGTTTCTATGGGTCCATTCATCATGAAATATTCACACAAAGCAAAGGGCAGTTGGTGTATTCAAATTAGAAAAACAATGCTTGTTTAGACAGTGAGGATGTTACCTACTAGTCATATTGATACCTATTTATGCACTGATGCAAAATTATCACTTAAGTCAACCTGTGCAGCATCGCATTGGGAATATTCAGTGTGAGCTGGGGGCGATTCGATTTTCACCGACTTTGCACCTGCAGCACATGCAAAACAGAAATTCAAAGCATACATCTGCTAACTGTGGTAGCAGACAGTCCACAATCTGTTATTAGTATTATTGTTGGCATGAACCAAAATGTGACAAATGGGCTGCTGAAAATATTGAGCAACTGTTGAGTAGTTTGGCATCTCAGAGGAAAACAGCTGCAAACCTGCTTGTTACAGAGGAAGGGATGAATTGGACAAACTGCGCTGAGCAAATCCCACCACCAGGGGGCGATGCAACTCTGACTGATTTCAACCAAAATTTGGTTACACTTAATTTCATTAGGTAATAAAGTGTGATTATCTGACACTGGTAAATTATATTATTTTATAATGAATAATGAATATTATTAATATAGTGAATATTATACAATGAGTTGTAAACATCCTCTGGTTGCCTTTAGTGAATTCTGGTAATTTCACTTGTACATGTGACGCACATTTTGAATGCCACAGAAAGTGCTGGGGAGAATTTTTGAAGCTGTGGAGAGTTGCTAGTTTCTCTCAAGAATGGATGCATGCTTTGATGTGGTGGCAGGATGTTTTTCTTTTGTTGATGAGAGGAGCACGCACTGCAGTGATTAGCTGTTGAATGCACTGCTGTTCAGAGAAACATCAGAAGCCTAAATATCAAAACGCGCTTTTAAACATCAAAATGCTATTTTCCGTGAATGCCCCTTTGGGATTCTAGTAGTGTTTTAGTACAAGGCTAGACATTGCAGATGAATTCTTTTGGTCATTCCAGATGTAAACACAGATATCTTATACGTGTAAAAGACAGATACATATTGTATTTGAAGCCTGTAACAAAAATAACAGATTTGACCCTGTATGTAACATTTCTACAGTGACTCCCTCAGGAAAAAGAGTCATGACCCAGAGCTGCTGCTGTTCACCATCTAACAGAAACTGGTTAGGCTGCCGCTCGTATTTACAGTCAGTAACACATTTAGAACTCCCAGAAGGCCTAGAGTAATATTTTCCCCCAATAAACTGGTCCCAGTTATTATAATAAAACATGACTGGTTGATTCCTCTGTGACTTTCTAATTATGCTGATTAATTGGACACATTAGGACTTCATTCCAGCTTGTAACCAACGAAAGGAGCTTGCTTAGCTATATCTAACTAGAAGAAAAAAAAAAACATTTTCTGTAGACCATTTCCCAACTGAAACTTCAGACCAAAAAATTTGTGCTGTAGTATTTGCCGAGATTTAAGTACAACATTATTCTACTGAATACAATTTTTTTAAAGTTTCTAGTGGTTAGGGGGTTGGCCCTGTGATCAGAAGGGTGTGGGTTCGAATCCCAGGCGCTCTGTTCCTGACTGCCCACTGCTTCCCTTGGTGAATGGGTTAAATACAGAGGAAGAATTTCACACTGTGTGCTGTGGTGTGTTCATGTATGACAAATGGTCACTTTCATTTAATTTAATCAGACATATTAGATTAGATAAATGAGAGAGCTTGCTTAGCTATATCTAATTAGATACCATGGAAGAAAAAAAAAACATTTTCTGTAGACCATTTCGAGAATTGAACTTTATGTTTTTCAACTGAAACTTCAGACCAAAAAGGGGAGTGCTGCAGTACTTTAAATACATCATTCTATTGAATAAAAACATTTCCTAGAAATCATTAGGCCTTCTCTGAATGTCTCAAAGGCTCTGAGGGTAAATGGTAATATGATTTGAGAGAGTGAGCTAAATGTAAATGTTAATGCACTTTGCTGCAACATAATGAGTTTCTAAACAGAGCAATAAACCAGAACATATCTGACAAACACTCCAAATTTGGGGGTGGTTTGAATAAAGCCCTCTCCAAAAACACTAGGCCACATTTAGCTGCACTCAAGAGTTAGTCAGTCACTGAGAAAACAGTGCTGCCTCAGGGCTCATTAAATGTAGGCACAACAGTCGTCTTTCGTCCATATCGTCAAACCCTTTGGCCCTGACATTCTGCTCCTGAGGGATACAGGCTATTTTGAAGTCACATGGAGCATAAAGGGTCGAATGAGAAAGTGTGTGCGCTCCTGTTCAGGAGACACCGTTGCAGCTCCGCTGTGTGTTCAGCAGGTCTGGAGACTGCATGAGGTACACAGCCTCATTAACTAACATGTAATTACAGCAGCTCTGTATGGTCTGCCTATAGCAGGGGAGAAAGATGCCCCATGGGGAAATTAGCAGAGGCTCCAGGGGAGGACTGTGGGACACCATGGGAACATACAGCGTGTTACTGTTGCTCCTTTAGCTGTGAACTCATGCATGCATATGTCTGCAATCAGCCTAAATATGTCATTCAAATAGCTAACCCATTAACCACTTAATGTTACAAGCCTCACTCCATTTCACTTTCTGACTCGGTAATTATTATTGTTCTTCTTAAGTTTTCTTTTTATTATTCTCTATATTGCTGGAATTTGCCACCTAGTCTTCTTCTACAGAAATATGGACACAGTTCCAACGTCAAAATGACCATTTATACCCCCTTCAGTGTGTGTGTACACAACTTATCGATCAATTAATCAGGGGCCGAGTACTGATCGTTTAAAAAATCAATTTGAGTCACCTCTGTAACATACGGGCAGATGGAGGACGAGTCCCCTTTAAAATGTGAAACAGACTTCAAGACACTTCGCCTATATAAAAAAAAGACGTGTGTCACTGTTTGTTGTGGTTTACTTAAAAGTAATCAGCCTACTGCCACTAGTTAACCATAAATGGCTAAGTAAGAGCCACCCAGACCCCCCCAGTGGTGCAGCGTTAAAGTGCCGGCCCATGAATCAGAAGATCAGGGTCGAATCCACGGTGCAAGAAAAAAAAATTCCCACAAAATCAAAGTTTTGGTGTCTCCAAACACCGGTTTTACACAATCACACTTTGCGTTTTCTTGCGGAAACACATCTAGTTTGTCACTGTTACACAGTCCTGGGGGTGTAAACCTCAGTTACACAAGAGGTTACAGGGTTCACCTCAGATATGAAACACTTACACATGCTTTCGTAACTTCTCGCCTTGATTACTGTAAAGTTCTTTTTCATGGTCTCCATATAAAAACCACTGCCAGTCTTCAGTATGTGCAAACCCCTGCTGCTTGTGTTCTCATCTTTACTAAAAAGTCTGAGCACATCTCGCCCATTCTCCAGAAACTTCACTGGCTCCCCATGTCTTACCGCATTCAGTTTAAGCAACTACTTTCTTCTAAGAAGGTTAGATCTTTTAGTGTCGTGGCTCCAAAGTTATGGGATTCTCTCTCACATAATAGTCACAATGCTTCCTTCAAAAACCAATAAAAAACGTATCTTTTCTCTCGGTGTTATGCCATTTCTCCTCACCCTTGATTCTACCCTATTTGTTCTTTCCTGCTACTGTAATCTGTGTTGTTGCCCTGTTTAATGTTTTTGTCTACTTCTGTTTGTGTCTTGTCCTATGTCTGAACTATTTGTAAAGTGACCTTGAGTTTGAGAAAGGCACTAAATTAATAAAAATGACTTATTTGTTTGTTTGTTTGTTTATTTATTTATATTATTATTATTCACTATTATACTGTTATTATAACTGTACTGTGCACATTCATTTTCTATGTATTTCAGTGGAGAGCTCTGGCACATCTGCATGGTCAGTTGCAGTGCGACAACATTTTGACAGATTTCAAGATTATGCAAATGCTTTTATTGAGACGCATTGCATTTAGAAGAGTGGTTCGAAAACAGCTGTGTTCCTCTTCTTATAATCCAGGACAAATTGACATAATTTAAAATCTTGGTTTTGAACATGACAGTAAAGATTTGGAGGGAACATGAGTAATTGGATGTAGTTTACACTGTGTAAGCAGGGAAGTAAAATGTAAAAAGTATTTACATGTATTTACATTACAATATACAAATCAATCACCCGATGTTCCCCCTTCTTGATGATGACACCCACCTCATGCTGCACTGAACAAATGAGTCTGTAGATAGCGAGAGCACAGCCGAAAGTGAATTATTCTCCTACGCAATGATAGATAAGGTTATCTAAGAAACTGCAAGAGCAAATCGCAAACCAGCATGAAACAAACAAAGCAGTTGCATATTTTTTCAATCTTTTTGCACCTGTATAAACCATAAGTGACCACTTCTGCAGGAATACTAATTCCCGTTAGCTTGTCGATGTGGTCGCAGTGTAACATCAGCACCAAGCAAGCTATGTTGAATTTTCACTGGCTTTAACATAGTCCAACTTAAACATAAGATGAGTTCAGATATCTGTCTGCTCAGATAACAGATCCCGTTCTGTCCAGCGGCAGAGACAAACTTAGCTCTTTTACGTTGTGAAGCAGTTTTCCCTCCTAAATGCTCCAATGTGAACCATTAATTTCTCCAAAGTAGAACTAGGGATGGAGGGGCCAGAAACTAATGGCGGGTCATTACTCTTTCTATCACAAACTCTTTGGTTGGTGTGTTCAGGTCGTTAGTGATCTACACTTTGATCCCATTGTAAGATGTGATGTAACAATAAATAAACAATAAAACCAGAAAATTGTCTGTCAGGTTGGTTACTGTCCAAGACATGTTAGATGTGGTTCCTATTCTTTAACTTCATTTCCATTAGAGAGAGGCCAGCATCCAAAAGTGCATGTGGACTTGTCCCATAACTGAATAATGAGTCATTTGCACTGCGAAGGAGCATTTGTTTCTATTAGAAAGCAGCTTGCCAGTAGGTCAGTTCTGTGAACACTGAGAACTTGTTGAACTATCAGTGGCCTCTGGATGCAGGTGTTGTATCCCTAGAGGACGCAGCAATCTCTGTCCACCACTTAAAGTGATGTTGTTTGCCTAAAGATGGATAGTGGGAGCTCGGGAAGGAGGACAGGAGGATAAATTGGTCTATTTCATACTGGAGCTGAAGGTGATTTAATCGCTTCCAGGCTGAGAATTGTTGTTAATGACTGAGCTGTCAAGTTCCTCTCTCCTTTATTCCTCGAAAACCGTACATGGTTATGTGTGTACTGTATTTTACACTTCGACTTCTTGAAAAACTGTTGTTAGCGAATAAAACCAACCAAGTGCTCCTGAAAAATCAGCACCTAGTCTCCACCTCCCCTTGTCCTGTGAAAGCCCAGGTAAATATGGCTTACTTTTTTTAGACGTATTTTCCTACACAAATTGCACTAAATTGTTGTTATAATCCATGCACCCCGCTAGGCAGCCAAATAACAGCCTCTCTTGCACACAACAGCTTGCTTGCTGCCTTCACCAGAGTTCATCAAGCACCCGGCACCAGCACATTCAAGTGCCTCGGCAGCAGCAAGTGGAACGAGCCAATGAAAACGCTGTGAAACTATTATAGCCACAAGAGAGAACACCATGAGATACGAAGAGGACAGCCTGCTATTATTTACAGAACACAATGTCGGCTCACTTGGGCTTCATCTACATACCGGTACCATTATCTTGATCTGAAGAAGCAGAGCCAACAGGCTAGGAGGCAGAGGGGAAGTTTACACTTGCAAATTCTTCCTGCACAGTGTCATGCTCACACATTTTTTTCTGTCATTTGCCGAATGGGACCCAAAGAGAATGTATCAAATTGAAAAGAGCACAATTTTAAAATTCCTGCCAAGAGAATTGTAGCACAGTGTAAAAATGTACACACTGGCTGTAGAATGGAATGGAGATGCCCATCTCTGGAAACAAAGAGGGCTCAAAAAGCATGAGATGGATTAGATCACAGTGGGGATCAACCAGCAGTCCTGGGGGTGTAAACCCCCTAAGTGAGACCTACCACGAAGAGGAAGTTGGGCTAATAGTTGCGTGGGGTGCTTCCATTACCTGGTGCTTTGTGCTGTCTGTCAAAAGACCAGCACAAGCTCCTTCCTCAAACAAAACAAAAAAGGTCAAGAAAGTGCTTTTAGAGATCTTCACAATGTTCTTAGTAGAAGTATGGGCAGGGACCCAAGTATCTAACAGTACGCTGGAAAATAAAATGGCCTTCATACCCTTTTCCTTTACAATCCAACAGTTTTTGATGCATCACACTTAACACGCTATTGCTAAGTCACACACACAAAATAAAATAATAATAAAAAGAGAGTTCTGAATCTGTAAGTTTCTGTCCCTGCAGTTTAACAATTTGTGGAAAAAAACATTTGTGAATTTTTGTGCTTAGTAGCTTGTTTCAGTCAACTCTTAGATAAATAATGTTTCACATGCTGTTACGTAGGTTCTGGTTTCTGAATAAAAAAAATGTTTGCCTTACAGCAGTTCTGTCAATTTCATGTATGTTACAGCGTGTGGACCTTCAGCTGCCCTGATTTCCCCATAACCTACTGATAAGGACTCCTTAACAGCTCACAAAATGCCAACTACTTTTTTACAAACAAAACAAATCTTGATACTTTTTACTGCTTTCTTGTTCTTTTGCTTTTATTGCTAGAAGAAAGAGACATTACGACATGCTGAGAAAACGTCTTTAAACCATTTGCAGACTTTTGCAAAGTACTGTACATGAAATAAAACATTTTCTCATAATGTTGGGTCTGTAAACAAGTTTTTACAGGCTGAACTTTCAGCACAGCAGAGAAGAATCAGACAAGAGGAGCCTGGAAAGCACCTTCAGTGTAACAGGACCAGCATGTGACAATATGAGAATGAAGGCCAAAGGAAGAAGATAATGGTTCGCGTACAGACACTCACACTTTTCTCAGACTAACTGAATATCTTAGGATACAGAGATCTGCTTAACATTTAAGCCCAAGGAAGCTCTCAGGTCACCAAACCTCAAGGCATATTTGAGAATCACCAGAAGGTAGTTCTTTTTTTTTCCAACCCTTAGGCAACTCTCCAAAGCATCAAGCCATGAAGACTCATCTGCACTTTCTGTTGGTTTGAAAATGCAGCGTCTTCCTACTTCCTGATTTACAGCATCAAGAGACAACATATGTTTAAATCACTAAGAGTGACAACTGCTGACGTTATGCCATTTTAGGACACCAACTCTCTTGCTCTAATACACCAACTCTCATGAGTTAAAGAGTGCAGGAAGTGATGCTGCTGAGACAAAGATAGATGTTAGGCGTGAGGGAGGAGGACAGGAGGGTGAACTGGTTCACAACGACCTCTGTCTCAGTCAGAGAGCACGCTGGAGCTGAAGGTGAATTAATAGCGACTGAGTTGAGGACTAGCAGGCCGGTGTTGGATTAAGCTGACACTCGGCCCTGGAACTGCAGCGGCCTTGGCAATGCAGGGCTGAGTTTGGCTGACATGTGTTTGGATTCGGCATTAAATATGTACTGAATGAGCTTCCCTTGTTTCATTTTTCCACTTTTGATGTTAAGTGACTGAAGATATTAAACAATTTTCAGAGAACAAGTTTGGTTGTTATCTCAATCCAAGTAAGCCACACCACTCCTGAATCTTCTTGCCTCTTTTGCACCTGTCCCTCGTAACCCACACTGTGTCGTACATCTCTGTGTTCTTGCGCTTTTCATTGAATTCATTCATAAACATGAGCTCTACATTAGCCTACATGTAGCCTCCTCAAAAGACCTATCATTAGTCTGAGCTCATTAGTCTCCATTATATTCATACCAAACTCTCTAAATCTTCTCAAAACTGAGGGATGAGACTAGGAATGGAAAAAGAAACCCCCAAAAACCATGTGACAGCCATATGTTGGTCTCATCTTATGGCGCTACGGCTGATTCCAAAATGTACTCCAAGCTGGAAAACGGCAAAAGGTAATGTACTTAAGCACAGCTGTCTACTGAGGAGTGATCGATCCAGAGAGTTAGACATGGTCACGCCTCAGTGAGGGGTGAAAAAGCAGTGAGGGGCAACTGTGTCTATCCACCACACCTGCATATGTCATCAGGCAGTGACCCAGCTGGCTAACCCACCACACAATGACTTTCATCTGGACAGATAAGCACTGTAAACAATGGTAGGCCACATTAGAGCTTAAATCATTTTTCTCCCTTGACATTGACTACGGTAGCTCTTCGAATACACCACAGAGAACCATACTAAGCCCATTTTTCAGGCTTTGGACAGGTAAATCGATGAGCAGACTGCAAACACTGTCTCAGCAAGTCCCTGTGGATCTCACTGACCCCAAAACCCATCTCTGTGACACCTCCGAACAGGCTTGATAACTCAATTTGGAAGCTCATTAGACTGGCTTTATAGATCAGGCTCTCTTCTGTCTCTGTCACCGAGAAATGACAACAATACATCAACTGTTCTGTATCTGGAGCAGTGCTACATGCTGGGACTGTGCAGGTCTGAGAATCTGACAGGATTTGTATGCAATCCATAGCCATTTCCAGACTTTGACCCGCTTCTGCAGCCAGACTGCTCGGCACATCCAAGACAGCACTTTGATGACACTTGGGCTTGAATGAATGAGCTGTGCTTGACTCTGGGGAGGAACTTCAGGAGGTTTTCTTCTGGACCCCTACTCAACGCAAACAGCAGGGCTCCAGTCATGTCCGTGTGCTGTAAAATATGTGCAATTTTCTCAGATACTAAAAATGTGCCACAGTGGGACGTCTGACTGTAAGGCAGACTATTGAGCTTCAATAGACCATATGATGAACTGACAGAGTGTCTGCCGTAGTTATAGTGCGCCAGTGATGGGAAAACCATGTCCATGAAATGTGATTAACAGTCATATTTCATGGATTAAGCTTACTCCACTGACGTTGCATTACACAGTCATTTTTGACACAGCAATTGTCCCACGCTTCTGTAATTAAATCCCAGCTCATGACTGGCTCTGTCTGCGAGCATCTATTTGTAACAGTGTGCCCGACCAAAGAGAGAGAGAGAGAGGACCATGGTGGCAAGTGGAGGAAACCATGGTAACGGACAGAGAATCAGCTGTGAAGCTAAGAGTGCCTGCAGACTTATTGCAGAGAGAGAGAGAGAGAGAGAGAGAGAGAGAGAGAGAGAGAGAGAGAGAGAGGAAGAGGAGAAGAGAAGAGAAAAAGAGAAGAGAAGAGAAGAGAAGAGAAGAGAAGAGAAGAGAAGAAACAGGCACAGGTCCTTCAGGCCACAGTTTCACTACAGGAGGAAAATACAAAGGAAGGATATGAAGGGATGCTACTGAATGCTAATAAATTCTTTGGCATGAACAGATCTGAATGAACACTGGGATGTTATGCCGAACAGTCCTGTGCTCCAAAATATCTCCACACAAACTGCCCTTGAAATGTGCTTGAATTCACAAAAATAGATTCTGATTGCCTGTCCGGCAAATTTGACTGATCTTTCTATAAAGTAAACCCAAAAGCTAAAGTAAACTAGTTAAATTTACATACAAATGAATACAAAAACCTTGTATTTATGCCTTTCAGTTCAAATCCAAATACAGATACAGGTAGGGGCACTGCATTACACCACATAGCACAGGCAGTGGCTAACCGTATCTAACTGTGGACAGAAGAGCCGTCCAGCCAGCATGTTCCGGGGCACATTTAATTGAAAACGGAATTAGGCATTTAATATCAAGAATGCAGCACTAGTGAAACATACTTCGTTTAAAATCAGGCCAGAATACTGTAAACTCAAAATGTGCTCCCCCTGATTGGTGTAGCTTCTGGTGGTGCAGGTTGTTTTGATGTAGGATTGAAATCAAATTTCCACAAAGTTTTGCATGCCTAGGCTCGGTCACACTCCAAAGCTCAGCCGTTCCAGCACACATCAAATGGAATTTTTCATTGCACATTTAGTGCCCGACAGTCAGCCCAGTGAAGGCCATCATTAGGGCATCTTTCAAGATCCAAGATTCAGGAGCCGGCATACGTGAAATGAATTAAACATCTCGTCAGCCAAGTACCAGTCAGAACAACGAGCAGAAACACTTAACCACTCACGGACAATGAAAACAATTGTGGAATGCAGTAACTCAATTCTATGTGCCTCGGATAATACAATCCTTGTCTGTTAAGTGGCTTTTTGAAAGCAATGTCCTCATTCATGGGCTATAACCAGCTATGTGAGTCAATATCTGTTCATGACCCAAATCTGCTCTCATTACTGAATAATATAATGAAGCAACATGTCCCCTGGCTTCCTCTTTTATAGTTCACGTAGCGTAAATCTTAATGCGTGATGCTGTTGCTCCAATTTACTTTAGTGGAGCCCAAAAAGAGTCTTTGGAGAGGGAGCCTTAACTTGTGTGTTTTTCCTCTGTAGAGAGCTGAAGATACTGAGGCTGAGGCCTGACAGCACCAGGCAGAAAGGGCGCTCCCATTGGGGAGGTCTCCATCGAGGCCCATGACTTTTATTTCTGTTTAGTTCTCTTCTAGTTCATTGCTCCAGTGCCCAAGAAAAGTACAGAGTGTTCAAAATTCCACACCACGGCCCCAAGTCCCATAGTGCAGTGGTCAATAACCTGACCCAGAGCTCAGTGAATCAGAGCTGACATGGCCTGCAAAACTGCCTTGGGTTAAACAGCATGCTTTAGTGCAAGAAAGGTTATGTTTATTCTTAAAAAGCCAACTGGCATTGAGAGACGAAGCTTTTTAAACAGCTATTTAAGCTAACAAGCTACAATAAAATCATTTATTCTTTTGCACTGAGCCAGTGCAAGAGGACATGATAAAAGTGACTTAAAATACTTAATTTGGTGCATGGGAAAAAAAAGCATATAGCCAGATACAGTATGTGCAATCAAAAGCCTCCTAAAGATTACATCAAACTAACTTTATCCTTAAAGGTGGCTGTAGCCTTTTGTACAGGAGGACGCGACGGCATGCAGTGCATCTCTCTCTCTCTCATTGACTTCGACACTCCGATGGCCCCTGCTGTTCGCTCCTCTGAGGAAAATGAGTGAGCATTTTCAGAGATTCTGTCAGTCAAAACCACCTCCTGTGCTCGAACACCCACTTATAGAGGCTTAAAAATGTGTGAAACACTGCTATAAATATATACACAATTGGCATTTGCTGAATCTAACTGCTGTTTTTACTGGGCATACGTTTCATTTTTTAAATAGGCTGTTGAATCAACTGCAAATAGTAATATTTATGAGCATTACTAATATTACTCAGAATCATAAATGGAATCAGAAAACTTTATCGATCCCGAAGAAAAGTGCGTTTGTTACTCTTGCACAGAAACACAGAGACAAGAAAAATATAAAAGACTAATGAATCCAATAAAAACTCTGCAGGAAAAAAAAAACATGCTATATACAGAAATACTCGGGTTTAAATACTATAGATAAGTAACTTCCAGTTAAATGATTTATTAATAACACGAATGGTGGTTCGGGGTATGTTATTGTACATGATAAGAGATCACTAGTATATAACCAACCCCGCACAATACTACTGGGTTTATTGTCTTGTTAGAAAATCCATCATGTTTTGCAATTTTCCTCTTTTTAGGGAACATACAGGATAAGCACCTCAGAAACAGCTTCTAGGGCGTCCAAATTGTGATTGGTTGAGGGCAACAGTTGTCATCAACATCTACCAACATCATCCTGCCTCACTCAAATCCAACAGAGGGACCTTAAGTGCAAACTTATCTAGACTGAAATCAACATTGGTTCTGTATTCGATAGTCAAATAGTACATTCATGGAGAACGTTTTAACTCCAAAGCTAAAATAGAACCTCATAGCTTTGTGCCTGAATCAAATTAACAAAACAAGATGACAGCCCCTATAATGGAATGGTGAACTGCAATCATCATCTCACTTTAGTTCTGTTAGACGAGATGTTTTTTCTGACCCACTCTGTTTTATGGGCTGGCTACATTATATAACATTTTTATTACATTTGTGCTGAATCAGAGGACATAGATCACCAGATGATAGCGTGCTATTACAAGTTATTGAGAAATATATAACAATAGCTGTCACCGACATTCACCCCAACATTAAAATCTGCAGGATGCATTGGTTACTATCATTTTCTCTGCAATCCCTGGCATTCAGACCAGCCAGCAGCACAGCATGAGTGTGAAGCTCATCAGAACAGAGGAAATTTGGCAGCGGCCCAAATTAACCAAGAGCTACTCTGGGACTGCCATTTCCCCTCCAGTGCCCACAAACATCAAACACTTCACATTATGTTTACGGTCACGAAATATTAATCAAATCTTAATCAAATCAAGATTAGAGGAACCTTGTAGGTAACGGCAGGATGTGATTAAAATCAGCATCTTGAGCGGAGGCGTCCATATCAGAGCTCGACAGGGAGGGAATAGAGAGGCCAGGAGTTTTTCTGGAACTGGATTTAATACTGAAACACCAAGATCAAATTGAACCCGCATTCATTATCCAATAAAGCTTTAAAAAGGACAAATCGGTTCATAACGATGATCCAAGGGCGAATTTTGTAGCCACATGACTTCTATTTGCGATGAATGTGCTTTCCCCACCCCCCACTGTGTTTATTATCTTTTTTATTTTTCCAGAGAGACGCCATAAAGGGAGAAATTAGATTTTGTTTCAAGCTGCACAATCAGATAAACAGCATCTGTCGCACTCAAAGATATTTCACTTTTTGGTATGCAGTGCAGCACATTTCAGTATACAATGCAGCCGGTGGTCTGGATATTATATGTGACACTGATATTGTTTGACTCAGTTTGTGTTGCTTTGGCTTTGCATGCTAGCACAATGTCTTTCAGACCAAATAGTGACATTGAAATTGAAGTGAAAGCTGCCAACTTTGGTTTGCACTGCATTTTTGTACATTGTGGCATGTGAAAATATTTTTAAACCAGTCAATAAAACATTTAACATTTACACGTTTTAAATAACTGTATCTAGAATAACCGTCTGATTCCATGCATGTTCTATTGTTCTGAGATCTAATAGTTTAAAGCAAAAACATCTGCCAACATAAAATAATTTCTCTAGATAAAATGACTTAAAACAAAAAACATCTGCTTAAGTTAAGAGTCTATACTGAGTGGCAAGTGTATACTAATGGCATCATAGACCTTTTTATACACAGTCTCCCTGAGGGAAAGTAAAATTGCCAGTTTTTACTACTTCATTCCAAATTAATTCATTAATATTGTATGAAGTCTGCAACCCAATGACATCACCAGACATTATCTACCAGGGGCTGCTGTACTTGTTCTACTGACACTTTATCTCAGGTTTGGTAAAGAACATTCCCGTTTTTGTCACTGAGAAAACTCAGTAGTTGAGTTAGTAATGTTCTCGGGTTTTTGGTGTCTTGTTCAGTTCAGTTCATTTTCAGGAACTTGGTGGAATCAGATGAGACATTTATTTGTTCTTCCCAGTCCATCACTGATAAAGTGATTTGGTTCAACTGAGGGCTACACTTGACTAATGAGCCATGACTCAAGGTGGTATAATTTGGGTCATAAATAGTCATAGTCTCTACTCTTTCCTTTTTCTTCACCCAATTATAGGCTAATATTCATTTCACCTTTCTATAAGACTTTGCAGGGGGTTTTTTTGGCTCTCTGTTTTTTTGTTCTTCATTCATGCTACTTTGTATTTTGTGGTGCACCATCCAAGCTTCCAATACTGATGTATTATTCTCTTTATAGAAGTTTATGACACATCCTGCACTTGGTTTTTTGATCTGTTCAGCAGGTCTTTCACTACAGAGGTGGTTGGCTCTGTCTCAAAGAACCAAAGTTATTGTAATTTAAAAAACATGGCACTGTTTCCTGGGATTTTTAATAATTGTCAAAAGCAAATGCCCTTAAAGAACAAAAATTAACACATTTCTTTTATTTCAGGTCTTAGAAAGAAGCAGAAAAAACACAAGATCACAAGAACCCGGGAGAACTTTCAGAATAGTCTCGGCCCACAAGTGGGGAAAGAGCAGCAGAGTAGCAAACGGTGAGTGTGCAGGAGAGCAAACACCAGTTTTATTCTGTTTTACTAAAATGTTCTGAGGTCTAAGGGTTCATTGTAACTGTAAAAAAGTGCGGGGTGATCTCCAGTTGACACCAAAAGAAAAAAGTGGTGTAAATACTCGAGTAATGGAATTTCATTACTACACTTACGTATTTTTTATGGAGCACTGGTGCTTAATGGTATTATTGAATACTGAATGCTTGAACTTTTTTACATTTCCAAGATGAACATTTTTTCCATTTTCATTTAGACCTTCAGAGTATGTGTTACAAATTTCATAAGCCACCAATTTCAAAAACCCTGAGTACTTTTAGCTCCATTTTTCCACATTTAAGACTTTCACACAGTGCCAATACTTGCACTCATACAGTTTCTCTGTACTTTCCAACTCTGTCTGAACACTTTGCTTCACCTTTTGTTGGCCCTGTTGTGAATGACTTAATGAAGCGCTGGCACACAGGTGGCCAAGAAACATCCCAATTAGTTTCGGCCCCATAGACTGTATAAACAGATCCTCCTTTCCAAATCACTTGATATGGATCCTTCCACGCTGCTAAAAATATCTTGTCAAGTGAATCGTCTTAAATCTGGTCAATGTATCTAATGTTTCTCATTTAGAGAGTATTGTGAGAATATTATTAGCTCATTTAACTTATTTCTAGTCATTATTTACTTGTTATAACATCAGAGTCTGTTTAATTTAATTTCTGCATGAAATATTAGAGTACCTAGATTACTGCTAACATATTCCTGTTGCAATCAGATGGATGACAATACAGGAGGAAAAAGCATGACTGTTATATTTAATTTGATTGTCATTATGTATCTTGCATTTTCCTCTAGTCATTATCATCCAGTTTGCCTGACAGTGGCCGCCATTGGTGTATCACTGTGGCATCTCTGTACTGGCATACTGAGTGACTGCGTGGGCGTCGGATGCCAGGTGTCACATTGTTGCTGTCCAAAAGCCTCCATAATTGAAGCTACAAGCAGTGAGAGCACTTTAAACCTAAATTGCAAGCAAATTAATCATCGATAGCATAACCTCTGACAGCCACAAAGCTAAATCATCCCTCAGGTTCTAAAAACACAGCCTAGAAAGAAGATCATAGTAGTCCATGGGTCAGGGAACATTAACCCAACATCAGCAAACCTGAATGCTGTGTGTGATTGTTGTAAATGTTCTTTAAAGGTCATGCTCTTCTCCTTTTTCTAGAATGCACTCCTCTATTCACACTGTTCTAGAATGTTCTCCTCTATGCACACTATTCTAGCATAATCTCCTTCACACACACTGTTCTTCCACTTGTCTAGAATGTTCTCTCTGTTGTAAAACATCGTTTACTCTCATTACTCTACCATGTTCTCTTCCCTTCATGCTGTTCTAGAATGTTCTCTTCTGTTCACACAGTTCTAAAATGATCTCCACCATTCACACTGTTCTAGAATGTTCTCCCCTATTCACACTCTTCTAGCATGTTCTCTCCTATTCATGCTGTTCTACAATGTCCTCCTGTTCACACTATTCTAGAATGCCCTCCCCCATTCATGCTGTTCTAGATCTTCTGCTGCTCTAGAATGTTCTCTCTGTTCTAAAATACTATTTGCTTTCATTATTCTAAAATGTTCTCCTCCTCTCACTCTGTTTTAGAATATTCTCTGCTATTCACACTGTTCTAAAATGATCTCCACCATTCACACTATTCTAGATTATTCTCTACTATTCACACCGTTCTAAAATGATCTCCACCATTCACAATGTTCTAAAATACTTTTTATTCTGATAATTCTAAAAGGTCCTCTTCCATTCATACAGTTCTACAATGCTCTTTTTACTTCACACTATTCTAGAATGTTCCTATTCATGCTTCAGATCTTATAAAAGCTTCTTTGGGCCCGTATCTCAGACCCAGATCAATCCAAAGCCTGGTTTAAGAAGGAATTTTAAAGGTGGAAAATCCTTTGTTGACAGGCCAGGAAACACTGACAGAACAAACAACTGCAAATACAACAAAGCCAAACACTGTCTGTGTGTCGTACCTGTGTGTAATTATTGTGATCCTCTAGGATACATCATATTCTAAAACACCCACCTCCATTCACACAGTCACAGAATGTTCTCATTCTTATTGTGGTAGGATGTCCTCTCTGCTCACACTGTTTCAGAAATTCGAGGACAGCCTTCAGGTCATTTAAAGGTTTCCATGACCCAGTCTCTCATGTCCAGAAAAAGTCTAAGCCTAGACCAGGGGTGTCAGACTCTGGTCCTGGAGGGCCGGTGTCCAGCACAGTTTGATGGTTCTCCTCCTCAAACACATTCACTAAACCTGACAATTAACTGGCGAGGAGAACCAGGCGTTTCTGAGCAGGGAAATCACCAAAACGTGCTAAGTAGGATTTAGTAGCTTCAACCGAAGGTCAGATCACACCGATGCAACAGACATTAAAAAATAAAGTCAAACACCGTCTCAATGTGCCGTACCTGTCTATGACTGTTGTGTGTCTAGAATGTTCTCTCTGTTGTAAAACATTGTTTACTCTCATTATCCTAAGACGTCCTCTTCCATTCTCACTGTTCTAGAATGTTCTCTACAACTCACACTGTTCTAAAATGATCTCCACCATTCACACTGTTCTAGAACGTTCTCCCCCATTTAGAATGTTCTCCTCAGTTGCACTCTTCAAGATTATTCCTCTTCATGTACACCCTTCTAGAGTGCCCCCATTCATACTGGTTCATTTCGTTTATCAGATCATTATAAAGCCAAGCATTGACGTTAGAAATGTACCGGTTTGTTGGTCATCCCTGCCTTGGCTCTAAAACCAGGTTTAATCCATGTCTGATAAACTGGCCCTATGAGTGGCAGAAGGGACTGGTCCTAAAAAAGAAGGTGCTAGAACCCTGACAGAACCCTGCCATGGGGTGTCTGAATTTGATTTACCAGAAAATCGAATCAGCTGACCCCCCCCCCCTTCCGCTGAAATGCTGCTTCTCCTCGCTTAGAGCCAGAGACACTCAAAATCACAAGACACTGACGAAACTCAGTGGGCAGGACAGCCGTTCATAGCATTAAAAACAAACATTACATACAAATAATCTACAGAATTACTTACAGATTTTCTGAAAAGAAAAGGTGACATGTTGCAGTTATGCCACACAACTGAATATCCTTAAATTAAGCTGCCATTCTGGACTAACCTCATACATGCTTTAAAATAAAGGGGTTGCCAAAGAAGAAGCTTGTGGCTCCCCACAGAGGCTTTCAGGAATTAATTAAGATCTCAGTGTGAAGAACCTTTTAAAGTTTAAAAAGCTTCTATATAATGTAAACGTTCCATAACATTTAAAGCCCTATAAGGCCATACTTCTTAATCCTCGTGAGGTCCACTTAATACGCTACTTAAGTTTTACATTCTTTACTGATTTTCTCTCTCTTTTATCAATATTTTATGCCTTTTTTTCAGGCCTTCCCTTTAGAATTAAAATTCTGTTTTTGTTACTTTGTCCTTAAGACCTGTCATATGTCAGTGTTTTGAATGGCTGCCCTGTGTTGTGCCTTATTCCAGGCTGCTGACTAAACTGCTGAGGGAATACACACACACACACACACACACACACACACACACTCACACACTCACACACTCACACTCACACACACACTCATTAGTATTGCTATATTTGAGAGGACGTTTCACGGACTAGTTTTTCCTGAACAGGAATTTATGATGAAAAATAGCTGTGAGGACCAGCAGAACTTCCACGACAGATTCACCAGTTTTCCTGTCATTATGGGGACATCTGGTCCTCACATAGAATAAATACACACACGCACACACACAGATACACACACACACACACACACACACAGATACACACACACACACACACACACACACACACATACACACAGGCCCGGAATAGCAGGTGCTGAGCTCTGTAGGTCTATTTTTATCTCTGAGGGCCTCATATCAGAGAATGGGGGAAAAGTAACACACACATTCTTACACAAACACACACAAACTTACATACTCTCACACAATCACACACACAAACACACACATCCTTAAACAAACACACACACACACACACACACACACACACACACACACATACAAACGCACACACACTCTCTCTCACATACACACACACACACACACACACACTTATTTGATGTGTGTGTGAAAACTCCTCCCCCTCCCCCAGAGTGGAGCCCTGGTTAATCGAACAGTCTGATCAGAGGCGGCGCGTGATTACCTGCGCGTGTCGGTCATGGTGGCTCTCCGCCTGCTCTCGTGCTGATCTGCTCTGTCCTCGCGGGCCACGAGCAATTTATACCGCAACACACACACACACACACACTTACACACACACTCACAGTCACACACCCCGCGAGACCCTTCTCGAGCCTTCTGCTTCCAGAGGTCTTCTCTGGTCTTTTCTCCTTCAACAACTATTATTATTATTATTATTATCATTATTATTATTATTACTATTACTATTATCACGTCAACAATAACCATCATAATCGTAATTTGATTTATTTCTGTTAAATTAGGCAAAATAAACAAATAAATCACTCATAAAAAACTTCTGACTGACCTTTTTAATTACAGTTTTTCTCAGAGTTTTGATTTGCATTGAACATGCTTTGCCTTTTTAGTTTGTTGATCAAAATAAAAAAGCTTTAGTCACGTTTGTTTCTGCTCAAATGTGTCAAATTTGTCTGCAACAGTTTCTCTTTGTAGCATTTTCAGCATTTCAGGATCATGAGAATCCCCGGAAGACCCGAGAGAGTTAGATCTGACAGGGCAGTGTGTAGTTAGTCAGATCAGAGTTTAGAATGTGAAGGAGGTCTTCAGTATCCGGGGCAGAAGTTTGATTCTGAAGTGTTTATACAGTTTTGGACGCAAAGGAAAGGTGAGGTGTTTTGCTCTTTGGGTGTGATTTTCTGAACTGTGATTTGAGTCCTGTTGTAAAAACTGTGTTAAGTAAATAAAAAAAACTGAAAGGTTGCATTATTTTTATATTATGGGCAAACAAACACACAAACAAACAAAAGAATGTTTCCGAACAATCCTTTTCTATTGAAGCGCCCATACCCTACATTTTCTAACCCACCCCCCAAAAAAAACCACATATATGCAAATGAGCTCTGCTCTGATTGGCCGCACTGTATTGCACTCTTTTAAAAAACAGTTCGAACTGAAACACTCCTTATAGCTTCAGTGTGAGTGGGCGGGGCTAAACCGCTTTGGCTGAATAGGTAGATGTATGGAAACACGTTGGTTTTTGAGACATCACAGAAACAGTGAATTGAAAATGGGATGTTTCCACAGTTTAATTTCCATAGCAGGAGTTAATATTGGTGCTTTTCAAAGCTTATGCTACATTAAACATTTTCATCTCTGAAAAGTGAAGTTTTTTATGACATGGGCCCTTTAATGTTGCTCATCCTTGGGTTAAATGATGTGCATGCAAAAAAATAAATAAATAAAAACTCCATTTAAAAATCATTAATGTAAAATATGTATTAAGTTCTAAAGTTATTGGGTTTCTTATTCAGCACACAGGATCAGTAAAATGAGCTGAATGAGCTTAAACTGATAAACATTTATATAAAACGGTTATATATTTAATTAAAGGCCAATAGATAATAAATAATAGATTTTCTTACACTTTAGCAGATGTTATTATTATATAATAATAAAATGATAGTACAACATAGTAATTACTAGAACCATTTTTTAATGTTAAACGGCCCTGTTATGATTAAAAATTTATTCTGTTTTATCAAAATGGATCAAAGTAGTAAATAAACAAAGCAAAACAAAACAAACGAACAAAATAAAACAAAAACAAAAAAAGAAAAACGAACTAAATATAAAAACAAAAAGTAACTATAAAATAAAACAAAAAAACATTAAATAAAAATAACACTAAATAAAAATAATTACAACATTAACACAACATAAAAATAAGCACAAAACAAACGCAGTGAAAGCAATTTCCTCTGGGATCAGTAAAGTTTTTTGATTCTGGTTCTGAAGAAATGGGCCTTTCGAGGTTTCATTGTTTTTCTGGCTGCAGCAGTTTAGCTCCGCCCACTCTGCTCTGATTCTCCTTTAACGGTTAAAATTAGACATTATAGACAAATTGACATTAGTCGGATTTCATGAAGACCTCGATTCATCAGAACACCGAATAACTCACCTGGAGTTGTGATTGGTCACCCTGTCAGAAACATTGTGATTGGTTAGAGGCTCATTTGCACATTGCAGCTTTCTGTGATATCAGTATTACCGAGACTGATATCATAGTAACGAATAATAGACTATAAATTGTACAGCTCTAATGTCCCTCTGCCCCCTTCAGGACTAAAGTTTATAACCGGCATCAACTCAAAACGTCCACTAGAGGTCAGCAGCTCCCTGAGGCCTTTTGGAAACAGCTCTACTAAAGAACCTCCACTCAGGACATGAACTGGTCCCAGTACTCCCACAGCTTCAAAAACTCTGGATCATATCCGCCCCCGTTCCACTTTTCTGTTTCTAGAATTACCTAAATAATATAGAAATGTTCAATTTCTGTAATACTCCATAAGTGTACTACGACTCGGACTGTTTCTTGATACACATGTTCATTGTAACGTTCCACTGTTCAGTTTTTAGAAATTTTGATTCGTGTATATTCTTCCGTCTTCTGTTTCAATTATATTCAATATATATTTATACATTAAAGGCCAGAGGTTTGACCCCACACGTTTTATTAAAAAAGTTATTATCAAAACATTATTGTCCAGAAACAACAGAAATACTTAAAACTAATGTAACTGACTGGTTTTCAGTGTTTTATAGTCTGTAGAAACACATTATTTATCCACAAAGACTCAAACTGCTGGTTCTTTCACATCATTAAACTGAACTTACAGTGAAAACTGTTACACTTCAGAACCAGTCAGTTACATTTGGGTCCAGACTTCTGGCCTGTAATTAGTTCCACTGTTCCGTTTCTAGAAATTTTGACTCATGTTCAATCCAACATTCCATTCTAGAGTTGCACAGTTTTGTTTCTACCATTTTTTAGATTAATGTGCCTTGCAACGCTTCACTGTTCCATTTTTAGAATGTTTTCTTATATACATTCTAATGTTCCACTGTAGCTCTTCTAGGATGTTCCATGCACATTCTAGTGTTCTCCGGCTGGTAGTTGTGAAATGTTCCATACCCACATTGTAAAATGCCACTGTTCCATTTCTTGATGTTCTATAAATGTAGGGAAAAAAATCGAAAGTGAATGAAAAAAAGAAAAAATCCCACACTTGGGTCATGATGTGCTGGACTTTGCCAGAAGATTCCTCAGAACCTCTGGAGCTTTGTGGGTTCTCCTGCAGCTGTGCGGCTCCTGGAGCTGTGTGGGTTCTCCCGGTGCTGTGCTGGAGGGAGATCTACTCGCCCGGCTCCTCCAGCGCAGAGTCCAGCAGACCCTGGAAGTGCAGGTAGAAGGCGTTGCAGTAGCTGGGCTGCTTGTTGGGGCTGGACTGGACCTGCTCGGCCTTCTGGGAGCTGAAGGGGTTCGGACCAGTGCCCTTAATGTCCATCTCCAACTCCAGCAGGATCTGAAGAGAGTACTGCAGCTCTCCATCACTGAAAGAGAGAGAGAGAGAGAGACAGAGAGAGAGAGAGTCTTTATGAGGTGTTGAGCTACCACAAGCTGCCAGTACTTCAGTGCTCCTTGGTGTAGACTCTACATGTCTCTGTAACTGTTCTGGAGGGACATTCCTCCACAAGGATGTTCTCCTGGTTCTCCCACAAGTTTTTAACTTGGTCAATATCTGGAGACTAAAGGCCACAGCACATGATCTCATAAATGGTCACCAACCCTCCATCATCTTCTCAATGATGTCCTTCACTGATGTTCTCCGTCTCCTGAGGAACAGTACCTTCACCACAGCCTCCAAAGCCTGTTTACTGATGTTGTTCCCAAACATCTACATCCAGTAGACACTTTTTTCACCATTTCAACTGGATTCGCATGGATAGACCATGGTTACACTTGCTTACATATCTACATTGATTTCCATAGTAGCAATTTTTTTTGGGCAGAAATTTTTTGTGTAAAATTTAAGATGTTTCTTAAAGTAGACCACATTGACTACAATGTGTGTGTGTGTGTGTGTGTGTGTGTGTGTGTGTGTGTACTCACTTGTACATGGTGAACAGTGAAGGTATATTATAGTCTCTGAGAAGAAGCAACGTTGGCAACCAACCCTCTCCCAGGCCCTGAGACGCGTGGAACCCTATAGAAAACACACACACACACACACACACACACACACACACACACACACACGTACATGCACACACACATACACGCACACACACATACACGCACACACACATACACACGCACATTAGACTTGATAAACTGCTGGGTCATTTTTTCTACCCGAAAGTTTGGAAACTTTCTTTGGGTTATTTCTCTAGTGTTGACTAGTGTTTAGGCCATTTTAGGTAGTTTGGGTTTGTGTTTGATTATGGTACTTTTTAGGTAGTGTTTGGGAAACATTTTGATAGTGTTCGGGTTATGTTTGATTAGTGATTGGATAGTGTTTTTATAGCATGTGGATGGTATTTGGTTAGTTAACATTTTGGTAGTGTCTGGTTAGCATTTTGGTAGTTGGGTTAACATTGCAGTATTGTTTCACTTGTGTTTGATTAATGTTTGGTTTAGTGTTTGAGTTGTGTTTTGGTAGGGTTTGGGTAGTCTTTGGTTAGAGAATGGTTAACATTTTGGCAGTGTTTTGGTTGTGTTTGATTAGTCTTTGGTTAGTGTTAGGGTCGTGTTTTTTGTAGGGTTTGGGTAGTGTTTAGTTAGTGTTGAGTAGTGTTTGGTTAACATTTTGGCAGTATTTGAGGTGTTTGGTTAGTGTCTGGGTAGTGTTTGTTTGGTGTTTGAGTAGAGTTTGGATAGTTTTAAGAGGTGTTTGGTAGTGTTTGGTTAGCGTTTGGATAGTGCTTTGGTGGGTGTTGGCTAGTGTTTGGTTAGTGTTTGAATAGTGCTTTGGTGGTTTTTGGTTATTGTTTGAATATTGTTTGGGTAGTGTTTGGTAATGTTTAGATATTGCTTGGGTAGTGTTTGGCTATGGTTTGGATTAGGGTAGTGTTTGTGCAGAGTTTGTGTAGTTTAGTGTTTAGTTTGGGTAGTGTTTGGATATTGTTTGGGTAGTGTTTGGATAGTGTTCAGATATTGTTTATGTAGTGTTTGTGCAGTGTTTGTTTGGGTAGAGCTTTTGGTAGTTCTTGGGTAGTGTTTGGATATTGTTTGGATAGTGTTTGGATATTGTTTGGGTAGTGTTTGGATATTGTTTGGGTAGTGTTTAGATATTGTCTGGGCAGTGTTTAGATATTGTTTGGGTAGTGTTTGGATATTATTTGGGTAGTGTTTATATATTGTTTGGGTAGTGTTTATATATTGTTTGGGTAGTGTTTAGATGGTGTTTGGGCAGTGTTTGGTTTGTGTTTGGATATTATTTGGGTAGTGTTTTGGCAGTGTCTAGATATTGTTTGGGCAATGTTTGGATATTGTTTGGGTAGTGTCTGGGTTGTATTTGGATATTGTTTGAGAAGTGTTTGGGTAGTGTTTGGATATTGTTTGGTAGTGGTTGGATATTGTTTCTGTAGTGTTTGTGCAGTGTTTGTTTGGGTAGAGTTTTGGTATTGTTTGAGTAGTGATATTTGGGTAGTGTTTGGGAGTGTTTGGGTAGTGTTTGGATATTGTCTGGGTAGTGTTTGGATATTGTTTGGGTAGTGTTTGGATATTGTTTGGGTAGTGGTTGGATATTGTTTTGGTAGTGTTTAGATATTGTTTGAGAAGTGTTTGGGTAGTGTTCGAATATTGTTTGAGAAGTGTTGGTTAGCAACTAATTGGCTATTAAATGAGAAATCTGCATCTTTTCCCATTCCCTGCTGATTCTTTTTTTATTCTTTCAGCTCAGACACTCTGATTGATGGGACACAATTATAAACTTGATGAGAAAATTCTTCAACTTCATATGACTTCTTCAACGACATAGCGTGGTTTGACCTTGTGTGTTGCTCTCCATGCTACCTAACATCATCTGTGACAACAACCCGTCAGCCCCCTACCCCCTAAAGCCCCTTTTCATTTCTGAGATGTTTTTAAGGCTGTATTTGTGGTGGAGTTAATTAAAACTAGGGGGAGTCTGTACCCCTTTAGGCTTTATCATTTAGGCCACATTGTTAAAGCCTCTGTCTCTCACAGCCTCAATTAATTACTTAAAACAAATAATTATGTTATCGCATAGAGAGGAAAACACACACACACACACACACACACACACACACACACACACACACACACACACACACCTCTGTGTCCCTGAGGAATGATCCCTCTCTGACAGCTGCTGTGTGTAAAAGCCCACTAATGCGCTAAGCAACAGAAAAGCCCCCCTAACCACACACACACACACACACACACACGTGCACACACACACACACACATTGAAAAGTCAAAAGTAGGCGAATAATTAAAGTAGAGTCAAATATATAAACTGTTCTAAACCAAAAGACAAGTGTGTGTGTGTGTGTGTGTGTGTGTGTGTGTGTGTGTATGAGTGTGTGTACCTGTTTAAACAGCAGCCATGTGTTGAGGTGTTTAACAGTAAGTGTTGTGTGTGTGTGTGTGTATGTGTGTGTGTGACCCTCAGTAAACATTTGAATATCTGAGTCTCTGAACACTAATGCTGGAGTCTGTTAACCTGTATTTCTGCTCCCCAGGTCACTCTGAAGTTCATGTTCTGTTCATGTTCCAGTTGAGAAATGTTTGAGATGAAGCAGCTGGTTCTGCAGGTGATGGTGGTAAAGGGATGGTTTGTGAAGACCCTCCACGTTCTAGCTGTGTTGAGGTGCTGAACAGTGTTTGGTTAGTATATTATGTTGGTTTGGGTGGTGTTTGTCTGCAGCGTGCCTTCAGTCTTATTCTGAGACTGAAACCAGCAGTTTCAGATTCAGATTCAGGACTCAAAACCCCTCCCAGTGCTGCCACAGCGCCCCCTACTGTTCTGATTGTGAAAGAGACACACCCACCACCATAAACCTTTTGAGGAACAGCATAACGAGCTCAAGGTTCCTACAGATTCCCCAAATCTCAGTCGAGCTTCTGTGGGACAAACTAGTTTGATCTTCTTCTTCTTTCTCTTTCGGCTTTACCCTTCAGGGGTCGCCACAGCGAATCATCTGTCTCCATTTAGTCCT
>JBBIGA010053673.1:0-12771 GCA_037576975.1 Alestes dentex
CATGAATCTGAGTGAAAAAATGCCAAGAGTGTGCAAAGCTGTCATCAGAGCAATAGGTGATGTTTTCAATATTAATCAACAATGAATCCAATAATAAAAACAAAGGGAATCATTGAATGAGAAGGTGTGACCAAACTTTTGATTGGTAGTGTAAGTGACAACATGTGATGTCCTAACTTTGTTCCTTGTTGAGCTGACTGTACAGACTGAAGTCGGGATTCACTGAGGGGTTCCTCTTTGTCCGCTTGCTTGCGTTTTTGGGGATGTTCAGTGATGCGTAGTACACTTGCGTGTCCTCAGTCTGCAACGCAGGTTCATTTTGTTAAAAGGGCAACAGTCAGTCAAAGCATCAAAGACTCTTTGTTGTTCCATTTATTTGTTTGCTTGTTTGTTTGTTTATTCTAATTGACCTGCCCAAATCCAACCACAAGCTGGAGAATACCACAATAATACACGCAACGAAAATAGATATTATATTAACTTTTTACAAGATATAAAACAAAAGCTTATATCTCCATTTGTGTCATTTATAATGTTTTTACAATATATAATATAATACAGCTAATATAATACATTAATAAAATTAGAGCAGTATCGAATTTTGCATTCTAGGTCCTGTGGAGACCTGTTTGTAGAAAAGTCGACTACATATTAAAGTCGAATGCCATTTTCTCCCATTAATAGTCTATCAGTTGCAAAGTTGTGCATATAGCAAATGTGTTTTATTATAATGTTAATTTCTACTGTCAGGTCTCGACAGCGACCAGCAGGGGTCGCTCTTGGTTAATGTTGGTTTTGTGTTCAGACTTTTATTTTGAACTTGGTTTAATTGTCTCTCCTGTCAGGTGTTTTGTGTTTTTGAGTTAATCATTGTTCTATGCTGATTGGTTGATGTTTGAGTCTTCAGTGTATTTAAGTTCTTTGAGTTTCTGATGTCCTTTTTCGGACAACCCAGCACTTTGGTTTTCTTGTGACCCCAGCACCTTGTTTGTGTGTGAACCCAGCTCTTGATTTCAGTTCATCTTGTATCATTTGTTAAAGAAAAATTATAGTAGTAGGTCTGGCTCTCACGCCAGTGTTTGTTTTGTAGTTTTGGTCAAAGAATAAAGATGGATCACATTGAGTTCAACTGGTGCGTGAGTGCCTGCCAGTCCTGCCTGGAAACAGGCGGGACACATGACATCTACATTGGCATTTCAACTCAGAAGGTGGTTTAGTTTGACTCAGCATTGATTTATATTTATATTATTATATATTATTATATTATATTATATTAATATTATATTAAATTAACATTTGTGTCATTTCTAATGTTTCTACAGTATATAATTATAATTATCACAGTCAGAACAGAACCACATAATTTAATATGATACAATATCACTTTATAGTGCCTGCAGGAACAAAACCATTCTTGTCATTTCTAGTGTTTCTGTTATATAATACAATAAAACATGTTATTGTCACTGTCAGAACAAAATCTCATTTTGTCTTTTCATATTATTAATATAAAATATTATTAATTTAAAATAAGTGTCAGTTTCAGACCAAGATAGATCAAAGCAGGAAAGCAAACAGGCAACAAGATTCACTCCCTAAAGCAGCAGAATACAAATAACATTCTGGCAAAGTTCCAAAACCAGAGCCGAGTACAAGAGTGTAGTCAGAGTCCAGAAATGTACATCAAATCACTGAACAAAACACAAAAGGCATGGAAACACAAAACACGCTCGATATGCGGGGAAAGTTCACAGCAATTCTTCGTAAATCTGAAGAAGAGGGGCAGAGCTTGGGGTTCTAGTGTTCTGATGAAATCTGACCGCTTGGTAATTTAGTTTCACAACTTACTTGTTCTTCACCATTTTGCCTCCTCTTGGCAGGGTTGCTTGGATCGTCATCAAGTTTTATTGCAACTGTGGAAAAGACATTCTTTTATGCTAAAATACAACTTACAAATACAGCACCAGTGTCAATGATTCCACAGCCTTTTGACAAACTGTAACCATGGAAGTGCATCCCTATGGTGAAAATGCAAATAACCTATTGTCCTATATCAAAAAAAAAACATTTTTGTTATAGCATTGCAAAAGCATTTTTGTTATAAGCCAAAGCTTAAATTGTCATTGTTTCATAATTTTGCATAAGTCAATTTTTGGATAACTGCAATAGTGACAACATAAATATGTCATGGCAGATCTATGTAAAATGTTGTCATGTACTGTTATAATAGGACATGTGCACTGATAAAGAAGTGCTGTGCTGTGTACTATTGTGAGTTTGCCATGACTGATGCTATGTTTGACGTGGTGAGAGTTAATGTCACTTGTTTTTTAAACTCAGTACTTTAGACAGTGTTTTATTAGTCAAAACAATTAGCAGTAATGGTGTAAAGTGGCCATTTTTGTCACGCATGAACACACCACAGCACGGCAAAGCACACAGTGTGAACAGTGAGAAATTCTTCTCTGCATTTAACCCATTCACCAAGTGAAGCAGCGGGCAGCCAGGAACACAGTGCCCAGGGAGTAGAGTGTGGGGACGGAACATTGCTCAAGGGTACCTCAGTGGTCCCACTAGCAGTCCTGGGATTCAAACCCACAACCTTCTGATCATGGGGGAGATCCCTAACCACATGTGAATGGAAGGTCATGGGTTTGAATCCCAGGTGACTGTTTTAATCGATCATGACAATAAGACAGCATATGACATCTGCCATGAAATGTGTATGTCAGTGCTGTATGCCAGGATTTAAGTAAAGTGTGAGCTGAAGTAGAATAGACTCTTCACCTGTCTTGCGGCAGCAGCAGAAGACGCACAGAGAGGACAGCAGAGCTGAGAGAATGGTGCATGCAGGACACACAGTCAGCAGAACCAGCCAGCACTGTGTACAGTCCCTTTCTGTGGTTACTGACGCAACAGGAGGAGCTGGTGGAACAGATTCAAATTCATTTTCCAGGACAGAGTACACCTTATGATTGAAAATTGTAAAGCATTCTGACCACACTCTTAAATGATCACAATGCCAAAAAAGAATTCTTTAGGCTAATGCCATTAAAGAACCCCTTTTGTTTCTCTTGAACTGTTTCTTGGGGAATCCAAAGTGGCTCCTTCGTACTTATTTACAAATGGAATCCTTTCCATTTTAACATACTGGGGATACAATAAATATAAATGTATAAAAACAAATAAATAAATAAATACCAAAACATTTTAAGTCTCAAATTTCACTTTGTTCTAAACTCAGAAAGTAAACCAAAAAGTTGTGGATTAAAAGTGACATCCCTGTGTATATGCTTATTCAACCATCGAGTTTCTTCTTGATTGGAAATGACACAGACGTCTCCCAGAGGATAATAAGACGATGTACAAGAGGCATCATTGTGGGAAAAAAAATATTTCTCAGTTTTTATTTACGTTTGAACAAAAAGTGTCATGTCCAACATTAGTCATACCTTTTGCAAACTGTCATAGTCTGTGGGAAAATACCAGTGGAGACATGCAAAAAGCTCCTCAGCAATTATAGGAAGCGTTTGATTGCTGTAATAACCAAAAAAAGGCTTTTCTATTGATTATTGAGAAGGGGATGAATAATACTGGACATGCCACTTTTTGTTAAAATGTAAATAAAAGCTGAGAAATATTTTTCTCCACAGTGATGCCTCTTGTACGTCGTCTTATTATCTTCTGGGAGATGCCTGTGTCATTTCCAATCAAGAAGATACTTGCTTGTAACTAAGCCAAAATTACTTAGTCAAAATTTGCCAGGGGTATGAATAATTTCGTTTACGACTGTAGTTGTTACTGAATAACTCCTACTCTTAGAATTAATTACTATATAATAAGTCTAAGGTATAACGAATCTGCTCATTTTTGCTAATACATGTAAAAATCTCATAAAGTTAGTAATTAGTTATTGTGAATTACAGACTTCTGGTTGGTTAAAGACTTTGATTCTCAGTAGTGCCTTTTTTGGCTGAAGTAGGTTGCTGATGGGACAAACATTGTATTGTGGAACCCACGTCAGACTTTCCATTTCCTTAATGGCACTGTCTCTCACAAGAACTGGTACATTACATTATGACCCAGATTTCACCACAAGCAGTGCGTTTAAATTAGTAAGATATATTACATATTACCATGAATAATAACAAGAAGAAGAAGAAGAAGAAGAAAAAGGAGAGGAAGAAAAATATCATTTACCTAACTAACACATTATTTTACAAATTAATTAACAAATTTTATTAGTTATAAAAATGCTTTACTTAATGTTAACTATATTTTGAGTCAGATGAACGCAAACAAGATTGAAAAATGGGCCCCACAAAGTTTGTTTAATGTGTCCAAAGGCTGGGACTGTGGCATTACCTTCAAATGAAAGCTTTGTGGAGGCATTGCAAATGCGGTATATGACCTCCTCAGTCACTTTGCTGTCCTCGTCGCAGCTCAGTTTAGTTTTAACTTCAGCACAGTAGTAAAAGCCGAGATCAGACTCGGTGATATTCTCGATGATTAGGCTGTAAGATTGGTGGCCCACAGAGTACCGGTGGATGGGTTTTATGAGGGAGTCGTATGAAGAGATGGCCATGGGCTGAACCAGTGGAGTACAGCCTCTCACCCAATGAATGTCCCAGCCTGCAGTCAAGCTGCAGTCGCACTGCAGAGTTACAGTATCTCCAGGTTGAATCACTCGTTCCACATTCGTTCCACAGTGCAGTCCGTGGCCAAAACCACCTGCAACTACAATGAAGAAGAAATGCATCACCAATACAACACGATTTAACGTGGAAAGTAAAGCCACCCATGAACACAGCACAGCACACAGTGTGAAATTCTTCTCTGCGTTCAGCCCATTCACCCGGGGAGCGGTGTGTGGGGACCTCAGAGGTGGCAGTCCTGGGATTTAAACCCACGGCCTTCTGACTGCAGGGGCAGCCGCCTAACCACCAGGCCACTGCCCAGTTTGATCATGAGTGATTTCACACTTTACGAGAACATTCTTATGGGGTGCCGCTTGTAAAAACAGCTTAACAAATTTAGAGGTGTCATTTTTTCATCATTTAGCGCAATTTTCACACATTTAGAGCTAAGTGTGTTAAACAGTGTTACGTTTTGGTACATTTTCTTGCTGCATAAATGTTAAATGTTGAATTTAAATGTTAAATATACATCTAAACGTTAAATATATATCTAAATGTTAAATATATATATAAATGTTAAATCTTAAATCTAAATGTTAAATCTATATATAAATGTTAAATATACATTCTCAGAACTAAGGTGTAAGTTTTTTTCAGGAGTTCCTCAAACCACTTCTGAACATTGTTTGCAGTGTTGCAAGATGCTTTATCCCTCTGAAAGAGGCCGCTGCCATCAGGGAATTTTGTTGACATGTAACTAGTCGAGGTCGGTGCTACATGTCATCATCCACATGAATGCAGGACACAAGTTTTCCCAGCAGAACATTATACAGCACATCATGTAGCCTCTGCTGGCTTGCCTTCTTCCCATAGTGCCTCCTGGTACCTGCTCTTCTTCAGGTATTTGACACACTATCACACACACACATGGCCGTCCACATAATGTAAAAGAAAATGAGGTCCATCAGACCAGGCCACTCACTTCCTTTGCTTTCCAGTTCTGATATTCACATGCCCATTTTAGGTGCTTTCAGAGGTGAAAAGGGGTCAGCATGGGTACTCTGACTGGTACCCATGCTGTCGGAGTACCCATCATACACAGCAAGATGTCACATAATGTGTGTTCTGACACCTTTCTATCATAGCCAGCATGAACTTTTCAGCAGTCTGTGCTACAGTAGCTCTGCTGTTGAGTCGGTCTTTCCTCACTATCTGAATTGGTGGGCCTTGTGTGCCCATAACACTGTCAACAGTTCCTGGACCACTTTTGGTAGATACTGACCACTGAAAACTACAAGACCTGCTGTTGAGATGCTCTGTCCAATGGAATAGTCATCTAACTCACCTGGGTCCTCACGCATGACCATTAACTTAAAGAACTGACCGTTCACTTCTTGTTTAATTTATCCCACCCCTAACAGGTGCCACTGTAATGAGATGATCAATGATATTCACTTCACCTGTCAGTGGTTTTAACACTGTGGCTTTAAAACTTTTAATAAGAAATGTTCTCCTATCAATGTTTAATATTGTTTTTATTTATCTCTGGATAAGAACGTGTATTAATTGCAGATAAACAACAAAAATTAACCTTGTTTTACCCATTAAACAAAAAATATCAACAAAAATGTGTATTTTAACAGAGGACAAAGTTAGGACACCCTACCCCTAATAGCTAGTGTTCCCCCCTTTGGCTGACACAACTGCAGTGAGACGCTTTCTGTAGCCGTCTACCAGTCTGTGACATTGGGGTTTCTTGCATGTACAGCTTGTTTCAAGTCACCCCACAGCATCTCAATGGGATTAAGATTTTTGCATTTAGAATTGAATTTTACAGAAAATTTTGAAAAATCCTTTCTTCAGTTTTAGTTGTTTAGTCATATTACTGGAATCTCACACTATTGCTACAATTGAGATTAAATATCCATATGTCCAAGGATGTTACAAAAACACACAGGCTTTCATAGAGTGTCCTAATCTTTTCACATGACTGTATATAGAATGGTGTTTATACTATACTATAGTGTGCTGTAGTGCTGTATATAGTGTGCATGCAAACTAGTGTGAGGGCATCTCAGAGTGTAGTATACATGAAGACCCTTTGCGTGTTAAAGAGGTACATTGAGAAATATAGAGAAATTCTATTAGAGTAATATTTTATGTGGCGTATCTATTAATTGCCAAATAGTACATCTAGACTGACAAATGTACAGTAGTTCCCAGTTAATACTCAAATGCAATGCTCCTATATCATAAGTCAAAAACATTGGAAAGTTACTTACAGAGGAACAGAACCAGAGGATAGTGTGTGGGCATCTCTCAGCAGTGCTTGTATGAAGACCCCAAAAATGACTGTGCCCACCAAGCAGCATCAGCAGAAAAGTGTGTGTGTGTGTGTGTGTGTGTGTGTGTGTGTGTGTGTATGTGTGTACAAATTCCCTTAACCTGTTTTTCACATCCTGTCCAGATTTCAGCCCTTATGTTTCAGTCCTGATGATTTATTTTTAGTTTGTTCTTCACTACCACTACAGTTGTTTGTTTGTTTTCCCAAAGTATCTACAATGTAATCTAATCATTTTTGGCCTTGACGCACGGGCACTGGTATAGAAACTTTAAACACCATTGAAACAAAACCCTGTATCTATGTTTTATCTATTTTTTTACTTTTTACATTTAAAACACTACCTGAATGTTGTATTGTTTATACAGAAACAATAACAACAACAACAACAACAATAATAATAATAATAATAATAATAATAATAATAATAATAATAATAATAATACTTTGTTCAGTATATTGAATGAACCAATGGAAATGGACCAAAATAAGTTGGAAAATAATATTTTACCTTAAGTGTATACATTACAAATTTATTCTGTCTCTTGTAAAGTTAGTTTTACAGATTCAACTTTATATAAGCTTTTAACAATTTAAAGACCGACTAAACGAAGCAGCCATGATTCTCAAAGGTGGATAATAGTTATGGGGGATCCTTGATTTCATTTAGTGTTTTTAAACTTCATGACATGGTACATGATTTTTTTTCTGAGAAAATCTTCCATAAACTTTGATATGAGTACACTCACTGGCCAACATTGAATTAGAGTATATAATACCCAAGACAATATCAACATAAATGATATAAAAAATGGCAAAAAAAAGCACAAGAGTAAAGGTTTATCATGATAATGAAATATCCTCATGTTGCCCATACGTAACTTAGATGCTCCTGCTTAGTCTAATCAGATACCTTTCACACAAATATTATCATCAGAATAAGAATCAGAAAACTTTATTGATCCTAGAGGAAATTGCATATGTGATGACTGCCACAAGAGACACAGAAACAAAAACTATATAAAATAAAGTCTAAAAGAAAAAAATGTAAATAAAAATCTGTAAAAAATCAGCTCAAGATTTGCCTAATGTGCATAACCAGTTTATTTATGGAGTGCAGGGATCCCCTGAACCTCTTTCACAGGCAAAGAATACATGGGGAAATGGAATAATGCCTATTTCAGTGTCCATTTACAGTAACTTACAGTAACAAGGCCAAGTGTGTGTGTGTGTGTGTGAGTTCAGAATGGTTACACAAGCACCACACACGGTGACAGGAAATGAACAAATGAACAGCAATCGGTTTTGTTTTTACAGCACAAAAAGCATATAATAAAAGATGATTCCCTTATGTTATAATAAATCTTAGAAAAAACTAGAAAATATGATTATGATAAAATCTAATAAAAAATCTAAAATGATTCTATTATATTAGAATAAAACTAGAATAGAATTTGAATAAAAATGATCAGATATAGATATGATGTAGATTTATATAGATGTGTGTGTGTGTCTTGTGCCCTGAACACCCCATGAAGCCCCCTGAGGAATCTTGCATCACTTAGTCATCTCGGCTTTACAGAATGTATAATTATACATTATATATTTCATACATATTATATTACATATTACATACATTATACACGATTATTTTCATTCTTTGTTTTTTTTTTTTTAATTGTGTTAAGAATGAACTACCACACTTAATATATGAAACTAAAATTGAGGCCTAAATCATTATGGCTCCATTTCAATTTAGACAAAGAAAAATGGCAAAAATAAAAGGCAGTGTGTACAAAAAGACAGCAAATCAGTAAATCTGTTATACTGTTATATGAAAAATAATTACAGGTTGTCATTATAGATGCAGTTTTGCCTTAACATTGAAAAACAAAAGAACAAACACATTTTCTGCTTTTGTTTCTGCAAAATACTACACACCCTTTCTTCCATTAGATACCTCAGTCAGTAATTAAATCTCTTACAGTCACAGAGAAACCACTTCTGTTCAGCATGCAGACCATCCGTAAAATTAGCAACACATGCATTCTTCGAAAATAACAGCAGTCAGTCGTCTGACTGCTTCAGGTGAGCTCAGCTCTTTTGTGAGAACTGTACGGACTTCTGAAGACAATAGAACCAGTCATAAACACTTGATAAAGATGTGTAGAAACCTTTTTTTGTGATTATCTCAATGAAAAGAGCAGAAAAACCCAACCTTTCACTTGAGTATATTCATTCAGTTGGGAAAAAATCCCACATTAGAAAAAATATTTTTTACATGAACTCTTGTGTGCCACAGTAATCGACATCCCTGCTGTTAACACTGCACAACCCCCTTTTGCCAATAAGACAGCACTTAATCTTCACCTGTAACATTTCACAAGGTTGGCTAATACAGAGCGAGGGATCTTTCATCATTCCTCTTTGCACAATCTCTCTAGATGGTCCAGAATCCTGGGTCGTTTCTTTTGCACTCTCCTCTTCGGCCCACCCCACAGGTTTTCTGTGGGATTTAGTTCTGGGGACTCAGATGACCATGAAAGATGGTTGATTTTGTCTCTGGTGAACCACTTCTGTGTTGATTTGGCCATATGTTTTGGATCATTGTCCTGTTGAAATACCCAAAGACGACCCATTTTCAGTTTTCTGGTAAGGCCACCCAAATTTTTATTTCAAATGTCCTGGTACTTCAAAGAATTCCTGATGCCATGCACTCCCAGAGCCACTGGAAGAGAACCAAGCCCACAGCATCACAGATTCTCCACCATACTTAACAGTGGTACCTTGCTTATGGGGACCTCAGTGGTGCCACTGGTAGTCTTGGTATTCAAACCTTCCAATCACAGGGGCAACTCTCTAAGCACCAGCTGCCCCCAAAAGTCTATTTGCAAAGAACTTTTCTAATCTGTGACACAGAAGAGTAAGAACAGTGCCTCTGGCATTTCGGGAGAGATTCTGCCTTATTTAATTCTGCAATAATGTGATGAAAGTGTTACGGAATTGAAGATCATGTGTAAGCCAGTGAAAACAATTTGCAAGGTGTACATGCACATTTAGAAAAAGCATACAGGCAATTTCTTTGACTCAATATCAACAGTCAGGGACTTACCCATAAACCCATAAACATTCAGTATAGGCTGGAGATATGAAATGTAGACAAAACTCACACACACACACACACACATTTATTTAGTTTACATATTGTTTATATATTGTTTACATATACATATATTTTACAATACAGATGTCCATATTTATATTTGTAGATTGTATAGTGTACATTGTGTACTGTACTGTTGATATAGTGTTTTATTCTATTCTATAGTTTTCTTAATTTCTGCTGCTCTTAACTTTGGTCTGTCTACTTTCTGCCGTGACAAAGCAAATTTCCCACTTGCAGGACTAATAAAGGTTTATCTTATCTTATCACACACACACACACACACACACATACTTAAAGTGGAATTGTTTGCTGTTGTTGATGCAAATGCGACACCACTACCTTTACTTGCAGAACAGCTCAGTAAGAAGCAGAACTATCAATTTTCCGCACACCAAGCACATCAGCAGAAGAGTGTGAGCATGTGTGTCATCTTGTTTTTGCTCAACATCCTGCCTAGATTTTAGCCCTGATAATTCACATATCAAAGCAAAGTCCCATGATGGAACATGTATGATTTGCAAACATACAAATTAGCAAACCATCAACACTGACTTATACAACAATATGAGAACTCAAGTCTTCATAACAGATAATCATTTGCAGGTGAAAAAAGTTTGTGTGTCTGAGTGTGTGCAATGCATGCATGGTCACTTTTTTTCTAAATAACAAAACACAGTACAGTACTGTAGTGTAGTACTGTACAACGATTTTGAGACATCCTCCTTCGAAAACAAACTATGAACCAGGAACAGTTCTTCAGGCTTCCTGAAGCACTTTCAAAGGCTCTCATGTTTAGGTCAGTCTCTGTGCCTGACCAATCTCAGTGACCTACATGTGCACAACAAAGCACATCTAACTGAAGTCCCGAACCTCTGAAGAAACAGGTGCAGATGATTAAAGATAATCAAGGGGTGATGAGTATACTGGTGCTACTCCACTGTGCAATTTCTTATTGGGTTTAAATCATTATCATTATGTGCATTATTATCTTATCATGCACCATATAGTGCACTTTTCTTATCAGGTGCTAAAACATGATCATTAAGTGCATTATCTTATTATTATTTGTACTAGTCTTATCATGTGAAATATCACCACTTCTGTCTGTATTACTGATCTACTACTGATCTCTATTATGTGCAGTGAACAACTCCTGACCACTATTTGTGTTATTAGTAATTCACTTAACTGTAAGTTACTTACTCATAGCATTTCTACCCCAGCATTTGTGCATACAGCACAGTGTATTTCATATTGAGTTTATTAGATTTATTTAGACTTGATGTTTATATTGTTTTCAGGACAGAAGAGAGAGATGTGAAGCACCATTTGTGGGAGAGCAGCAGACTGAGTGTCAGTGATCTGCGTGAGAGAGGGAAGGGGAGGACGCACAAAGCAGTATATTACAGGATTTAATAATGAAAAGGCAAAAACAGAACACACAGAAACAAAAACAGAACTAAACACAAGCCCCGGCTCTAACCAAAAACACCGAACAAGACATAAACTAAAACAGGGCAATCAACCTAGAAACTCAAGACCCGTGCTCCTCAAACGAACAACAAAAACAAAAACCAGGACTCCGGCCTGAGCTTCACCAAAGCTCACATGGCCCGGAAACGGGGATCCAGGCAGACGGTGCGTACCGTGCACCACTTCAGGTCAAAACGGGAGGAACAAGGGCCTGAAAGAAAAACAGGGATACAGATCATTAAACAGGTAAGGAACAACCAGAAACACGAAACAGGCACGAGTAAAAGACAAGATCAACAACATGGAAGAAACAAAAGAAGACAAATACAGACTCAAGGGAATTGGGATCGGCTGGGGCTTTAAATAGGGGGAGAAAACGAAACACAGGTGAGCTAATGGGAAACAAGGGACAGGTGAAACTAATCAATGGGACGTGATACAAACGGGACAGGCACACTAGGTAGGGAACAAGGGAACCAACGTAAACTGGACACAAGTATGGGGACGGAGAGACAACAAAGGGAGACAGGGAGTACAGGAGGGAAGAAAGAAAGAAAAGAACTAATACTCAGGAGACGGGGACAGGGTTCTATGTGGTGGGGACGAGGTGGCCGTCACACTGAGAAGCACGATCTAAGTGCTTTTTTGTAAGTGAACGACACAATATTGAGGTTCAGTGCAGTAAAGACAAATTACTTCAGGATTCAGGAATGATGTATGACTGTAAATTGGCCATTTTTGTCACGCGTGAACACACAGCACAGCACAGCAACAACACAGCACAGAACAACACAGCACAGAACAACACAGCACAGCACAGCACAACACAGCACAGCACAACACAGCACAACACAGCCCAGCACAGCACAGAACAACACAGCACAGAACAACACAGCACAGCACAACACAGCACAACACAGCACAGAACAGCACAACACAACACAGCACAGCACAACACAGCACAGCAAAACACAGCACAGAACAACACAGCACAACACAACGCAGCACAGCACAGCCCAGCACAGCCCAGCCCAGCACAACACAGCACAACACAGCACAGCACAGCACAACACAGCCCAGCACAACACAGCACAGCAAAACACAGCACAGCACAACACAGCACAGCCCAGCAAAACACAGCACAGAACAACACA